>JZKD02S1672665.1:2673973-2698103 GCA_000966675.3 Picea glauca
AGAACAACAATTAACCACACAACTGACGACGAACACAAGCATGCAGTCCAGGAAATAGGCAACTATGACTCCACGCACTAGCTGCACTGGCACAAGAGAAAATGTGCAAACATGCGTAGAACAACAAGGAGGAACGACTACCCGCCTGACGCAAACAAGACACACCTACAAGCTAAGGGACAACATCCCCCTCCCAAAACAATGAAAAATGATGAACAAGACTAGAACCTCAAGGCGTGCGACCCAAACGCATGAAGGCATTCCACCCATGTGCCAAAATCAATTTGCAACGCTCGACAACACTGACATAGACGCACTGGCTCCGGCCAAGTTCTCGTTCGCTACTATCCAATAGGGTGTGCCATGATCCCCTCATCAGAAATCATGCCATCCCTAGTGATAGACGCATCAATAACCTTGGCACCACACATCCTATCTGGACTGAGGACCCTAGATAAATCCAATGCGCTAGGAGACGAATACCGATAAGAAAACCACACCCAAACCCCAACGACAGGTCGACAAGACACCAGAGGATGACTACCAGGGAAGACACAAGCCAATACATGACTTCATCAACCACCCAATCCTTTTATACAGTCTAACCGGTCAATAATTACCACCTAATTAGCATTGAATAAATATTAATTTTATCATTACTTATAATCTAAAAGGGCTACTCTAAATTAATTACAAATTGTAATCTAACTAGAAAATGACATAATATAACAACACTAACCATATCAATGCATAAGGCTACCACACAACACTTATTAACACATTAAATTACAACATCCTATCTATCTATACTAATCGTACCAAAATGACAGTTGTCTATTAACATTAAAAAGAAACTGCTAAGAAGTGACAATGCCATTAAGCCATATACATTCAATGAGAAATTAAAGTCATAAACATCTAATGAGGTTTAAATCCAAGTGCCTAGTCGTAGTTAATGTCCTTCAGAGCCATTTAATGCAGTCAATGCCATCGTTAACGGTATCCTACCACAATTTATTACTGCTAAATAAAATAGAGGGAAGCTGTCCCAACCAATACTACCAATCAGAACGCTATCAGGTAAAATAAAACTTAGGGGTAAGAATGTTGGAGCATTTAGTTATCATTCTAACAATTGCTAAATCGATTTCCATCAATGCAGAATCCAACATCTGGCTGTCTAAAAAGGAAATAAGTGGTTGTGTAAGGTAAATGTAATTTACCAATGCAGTATAACTATGGTGTAAATACACATTGGCTGTCAAAAATAAATCGGATGCATGAAGAATGATAAGTCACCAGGTAGTCTAAATAAATTACAGTTGAATAAATAACGCATCTTTAATCAAGTGTAGGCACTGACTGTCAACTAAAAACGGAATGGGGAAAAGTTGCAGAGAAGGTAATGCAGCCTTCACAGGGAATATTGCAGAGATATGGTGTCACAACAAAGTCTTGGTTACAACCGCAGTGGTATGGTGTCACAGTAGTTATAAATCGCAGAGGTAAGGTGGCAAGTAAAACACAGTCAAGATAATGACATCCATCGTTACACAGGAAGAAAGGAAACGCTACCATTCCTTGAGATAAAAATCGGGGTTCTATAAACGCTTCCGTTCATTAAGGTAAAAAAAAAACTCGTTGTTGTAAATTGCAGTCATTAATTGAGACAAAAAAAAACACTCGTTGTTGAAAAAGAAATGCTATCTTACTTATAATTTAAAAAGCGTTGTGTGTAATCTAAATTTTCAATAGGAATTTTCAAATACAAAATCTGAATTTGTTATAATTGCATTTTATGATGTACCGACTTGCAATTCGTAATTGCAACAAATTTCAGAGACAAAATTCCTCCGCCATTTCCTGGATAAATCAAGGCTAAATGGATATCCACCATCCCACGTCAACAATAAGCACATGTGGCTCTGTAAAAGAAAAAAAAACCTTCGATTACAAGATCCACCAAAATTATACAAACAATTAATATTGCATATAAATATATATAAATGGTGGCTGCCCAATAAATTCGTTATCAACTGTAGCCTATCTAAGAAATCAACAATGCTATTAGAACAATCGCTTCCATAGTGATGACAAAATCTATGACAATGCCTTCCAATGTTGACCCATAATATCTATTTAACAAAGCCTCAACAATGTTGTCAATGCACAACTGTAAATGTATATCGCTGATCCCTTAATGATAGAGTTGCAGTCATCCCAGGATAACACGTTGTCTAAAATACACCAGATCTAAATGCAATCTAAAACGCAGTAAGTAAGAGGTAAAGCACTATCATGTCAATTTCATTGTCTTGTGATAATTCTATGTCTAACCATGATATGATGTTCATTAATATAAGAAACTTTTGTGTACATGTCAGAACAACGCCAAGGATTAAAATCGTGGCCAACAAAAATTTAAGGGGATTCACTGGGCGACATTCTGGGTAGGATGCAGAGAATATACAGAACTGAAAATGTTGAGATAAGTGGTTTAATGTAGAGAAGTCCATCACCAGAAAGTGAAAGGCCATCAATCAACCAAGATCAATCAGAAGGGGTAGACAGCTGGAAGGAACATCCTTCGCTCATCATCCACACACATAAAAGAAGGGCGTTTAGATCCATAGGTCTATTAACACCGAAGTGATGACCGTAGACCTGGCTCCTAGCCGGCTGCTCAGGCATGGACTAATGAGTTAGGGACAAAGGAAAAAATATAAACCACAAATCATCACAAATCAATAAAACCATAGGATGGTCCAGATGTGTAGGGATCGAAGGCCATGTGATTCAATCAACATCGAGCTAAAGGCTATGGGGGAAATTTTAGTCATCAACTAGAATGATAAGACAATCATTTCTTTACCCAATTAAATATACATAATTAAAAGCATAAATCATACTAACATTCTACCATGTATAAATAAAGGAAGCGTACCATAGCCCAAGTTGCCCACTCTGAGTTGATGTCCCATGTGCTCCGTGCAACTCCTACTTTCCGACTGATGAGACTTCACCGGTACCTCCCAGCCAATGCTAGGGGTACTCTTATTCCCCCTTAGCCCCCAGAGCCGCAAAGGGGCCACGCACACTAACTAGATAATCAACTAGCTCCCAGCTTGCCTCGCAAAGCCGAGCTACCACTCCTCACCAAGCTGGGTATCCCAACCCCGACAAGCTAAGTTAGTCAAGTATACATTTTTGCAGCGTAACGTTACGCATCACAAAATAGATCCATCATCCTTCTCCTCCCTCCATTATATAGAGTTCCGAAGTCCTTTACTTTTCCAAAATCCCATTTAATTTAATGTTTAATAAATTAATTCATAAAAATCCTCCCCGTACATGTGTCACCCATCCCCTTCACTCTTCCATAAATTAATTTCATTAATTAAATAATTACCCCTATTTCCCTCACTCGCCTTAAATCATTCCTAGAATCACTCCTAGGTGTCCCCATATTCCCTTACAAGTTTTAATGACTTTCCCCCTTACTAATTTACTAGTGGAGTTAATTTAGAAAGTTCTTAAATTCTAGATACCTTACTAAGTTAGACTTTCTTCTTTTTCCTTGTGTTTCCCTTTTCTTTTTAGGTTTCCCTCTTTTTCCTAGTTTCCTAATTCCTTTAGATTTGCCTCTTTCCCTTTTCATTTAAAGATCAAATTGGCAGGTGTAGGAAATTAAATTTTTCCCTTTTTCCTTTTTAGTTAATAAGTTTTTAATTAACATATGAGACAAAACCATTAATTCCCCTTTTTAAATTTTATCCCCCAAAAGATTTTTATAAATTAAAAGAATTACTTACCCCGTTCTCGACACATGATTAATGATGATTATCATTTTATTTATTTATTTTTATTTTTATTTTTACACACATATTTTTCCTTTACCGCCAGTTCACCCAGACCTAGATTTTAATTTTCGTGGCTGGGCGACATTTTATTAGGGAAATTGTTTTAAAATTTTCTTATCATGTTATTCATCCTAAGGCCATATATGTTTATATCTTTATCATTTAAAAACACGACGTGCCCTTCAGGACGCACTAGGTGCTCCAAGGGTGCCACTCGCCTCAATCTAGTTCCCTTCCGTGACGTGCCCTTCAGGATGCACTATGTACTCCAAGGGTGCCACTCGCCTCTTGAATGACTTGGTAGACATCAAAAAACTCTGGAGTCAACACTATGCTAGGTGATATTGTGGGAGACTAAGGGCCTCTAAGGAATAAGGCCCCCGCCTTATTGTGCCCCACTTAGAATCATCGTGAGCGACTGTCGTAGTCTACCCTCACGACATCGTGGGTCCTCTCGAACTAGGTAAACATTAACCTACAATTCGAGCCACAGAAGGAATGCTAGTATGCTGTGGTAGGGATTTCGTCCACACCTCTCCCTCAACATCTCTGGTAGTCGTGCATGACCCCTCTACTCCACATGTGAGTCTAGTTGGCAAGCTATCGTTAGCCTGCATCATCAACGAATCATGTCAGAAATATACCTATAATCATATCATCTAATCAGATGCACAAATGTCATATATACAACAATCAAACCCCAATAGTTCACTCCCTGACTCGATCCGGATTCCAAGGGGTTCCCTCGATGCCTCTGCATCCTCGAGGTCCAAAATCCTACACACTCAGTAAAACCGAGTCAATAGCACCTGTCTATGTCAATGCAGAAAAACAACATGTCATCAACCCATAACACCTCATAATCAAAATCAAATGCTTAATAGTATAATAATCTGGATCACTTGCGAGCAAGTGTCCTTAAAGAATAAGTTCGCTCAGTATGCGCAAGAGCGGGATGTTACATACACCCCCTCTTGGTCTAAACTTCATCCCAAAGTTTCACAGTATAAGTGCCGAAATAATGTGTATCACAATATCATAAGTCTATCTATCAAACAAAAATGGGAACTGTTGGCGCATATCATATGCGTCCTCCCAGGTCGCAGAGTGTAGACTATAGTTGTCCCACTGGACCTTGACCTGATCTACTGTTCAACACCGTAGCTATCGAACGTGATGATCCAGGATGCGGATCAGCTTAGCCGTGAGCGCCCCCTCATCTGATACCTTCAAGGAACTCATGTCAATAACATGTGTAGGATCACTAATATAATTCCTCAAAACAGATACGTGAAAAACATCGTGCATACGCCTCAAAGAATTAGGCAAGGCTAGTCGATAGGCCATGGGCCCCTTATTCTCCATAATCTCGAAGGGTCCCATGAACCTAGGAGAGAGTTTATATCCCTTTCCAAACTTGATCGAACTCTTATGCGGTTTAACTCGCAAGAAGACTCGATTACCAACCTCGTGACTACTATCGACACGGTATGCATCAACATAACTCTTCTTTCGATCTTGCGGTTCTTTAATCCTTTGTCTTATTGTTTTCATGTTCTCTTCCATTTCTTGGATCACTTCTGGTCCCACCAGGACCCTATCCTCAAGCCGATCCCAACTCAAAGGTGTCTGACATAGTCGCCCATAAAGAAACTCGAAAGGAACCATCTTAATGGTGCTTTGGTAACTGTTGTTATAGGTGAATTCCACCAGTGGAAAGAATTCTTCCCAATGCTTTTGTTGGTCCATCACGTACATGTGCAACATGTCCTCCAAGGTTTGGTTCGTTCATTCGGTCTGCCCGTCAGTCTTCGGGTGATACGCAGTACTGAAATTAAGTTGGGTTCCCAAGGCCTCTTGGAAACTTGTCCAAAATTATAAAGTAAACACCGATCCTCGATCAGATATAATCCTCTTAGGAACGCCATGTAGCCTCACAATCTCATTGATGAAAACTCTAGCTATGTCAAGTTCCTGATACGTCGTACACATAGGAATAAAGTGAGAACTCTTCATCAGAGTGTCTACTACTACAAAAATCGAGTCGTGTCTCCTTGTTGTCAGTGGAAATCCCACAATAAAATCCATAGAAATAACCTCCCATTTCGATTCTGGAATAGCGTGTGGTTGTAGTAATCTGGATGGATGTCTATGTTCAACCTTTACCTCCTGACATTCTAGACATCTGGCCACATAGTTGACTATGTCTTCCTTCATTCCCTTCCAGAAAAATAAGGGTTTAAGGGCCACCCTCATCTTCGTGATTCTCGGGTGAGCCATCTATACTACTCTATGAGCCTTGCTTAGGATCAAGCTCCTCAACTCGTCGTTCAGTGGTACATAAATCTGATTTTTAAACCTCAATAATTCATCGTCATCAAACGTAAATCCTTCAAATCTTGGTACCATCATTGTGTTTTGTCCGATAAAATCTGCAACCTCTTTGTACCAGTCATCGTCACGGTGTAAGGTTAGAATATTTTCACGTAGATTCATCTGAAGAGGCAACACCGAAAATATGCATGGTCTCTGACTCAATGCATCCGCCACTCGGTTCATTGTTCCTTTTATGTAAGAAATCTTGAAATCGTATTCTCTAAGCAGTTCCAACCAACGTTGTTGTCACACATTCAGGTCACTTTGCGTAAAGATGTGTTGTAGTCCACAGTGGTCCATCTTTAGTTCAAATTTTCATCCAACAAGGTAGTGTCTCCAAACCTTCAAGCCATATACAATGGCTAACAACTCCAAATCATGCATCGCATAGTTTTCCTCGTGCCTTCTTAGTTTCCTCAAGATGTAAGCGATCACTCGACTTTCTTGCATCAGGTCTCCACCTAAGCCTTCCTTGGATGCGTCAGTGCATACCAAGAATTATGTGTCCATGTCAGGGACCTTTATTATAGGTGTTGTTTTCAAAATCTCCTTGAGCCTCCTAAAAGTTTTCACGCATTTCTTGGTCCAAACAAACTTCTTGTTCTTCTTCTACAACTCCGTGATCAGATTTTCTATCTTCGAAAATCCCTCGATGAACCATCGCTAATATTCTGCTAAACCCATGAAGATACGTATTTCCGGGACATTCGTCAGTGCAGGCCATTCCATAATAGCCTCGACCTTTGTTGGATCCATGACGATACCTTTGTCGGAGATGACATGCCCTAAGTAGTGAATCTTTGATTGATAAAATGAGAATTTGGACAACTTCCCATACAATTTGTGCTCTCGCAGACACTGTAGTACAAAGTGAAAGTGCTCGTCATGCTCCTCCGTCATCCGAGAGTAAATCAAAATATTGTCAATGAATACTTGGATGAACTTGTTCAAGTACTTTTGGAACACCCTATTCATCAAAATCAAAAATACCCCTGGGGCATTTTTCAGTCCAAACGGTAAACAGTAAATTCATAATGCCCAAACCTCATCTTAAAGGTGGTCTTAGGGACATCATCCTCCTTGATCCGTAGCTGGTGATACCTTGATCGGAAATCGATCTTTGAGAACACCGTCGCACCCTTCATCTGATCAAATAGATCATCTATCCTCGACAACGGACATTGATTCTTGATTGTTTCCTTGTTTAATTGACGGTAGTCAATGCAGAGCCTCCACGACCCATCCTTCTTTCGTATGAAAATAATAGGCACACCCCATGGTGACACACTTGGATGTATAATTCCCAGGTCCAACAAATCCTTTAGCTTCATTCTCAACTCCTGTAACTCCGGGGTCGACATATGATAAGGCGTTCTCGCTATTGGTTCAATCCCCAGTTTTAGGTCTATAGAAAACTCCAATTCCCTCTCCGGTGGCATCCCAGGTAACTCCTTTGGGAAGAAATCTACAAACTCTCTCACCATAGGTAGGTGTTCTAGACCTTCCGTTACTCCCTTCTCGTTTAATGAAAGGATCGCATAAAGATTACATCCCTTGTGCATGCTCTTCCATAGCTGCAAGGAAGAGATGAACCTCAGGGAAACTCCCTGGTTCCATCCTACAATCACACATCATTTCCCCTCATCATCGACCAAGCTCAACTGTTTCATCTTACTGTTGAGTATTTCCTCATGTGATTCCAACTAGTCCATACCGATCATGACATCATAATATCCTAAGATCATGACGTACAGGTTGGCCTTGGTGACAAACTCTCCCAGGTTGAGGGTACAGTCCGTAACCTTTCCTCTAATCTTCTGTTTGGCTCCCGAAGCCATCTCTATGAAGCTAAACTCATCTTGCGCTGGTAGTGTGTCTCCCCACTTATTCCGAGATCTATCAAAATACTAAGGGTCTGGTCAGCGACGGTCAGACATGCACTGAAAAGATCTCATCAGCCCAACCATGTCACCCACCACTATATTCTCCTTTCTGAAAACCTGTTCGTCTCCCTAGGGGTCAGACCCCTCAGGCATGGATGCTACTGGAGGCATCACACCTCCTCGTCTAGCACCCTGTCGTCTGCCTCCGTTGCGTCCTCTAACCATGATTACATGCACGAATACAATTCAACTCAATTAGAAACATTATAATCAAAATCATATCAACGAAACCTGTAGTGATCCCAAGTCGCGGGTTGAACCTCGCTCTGATACCATATGTAACATCCCCATCGTTACAACTACAAGTGAAACAGGAGTGCAATTTTTTTTTAAATTTTTTTTTTGGGTTAAGAGGCAAGAAGGTGACGAAAACAATAGTTAACCACACAAATGACGATGAATGCAAGCACGCATTCCAGGCAATAGGAAACTATGACTCCACGCACTAGCACAAGAGCAACTATGAAAACATGCGTAGAACAACAAGGAGGAATGACTACCCGCCTGACGCAAAAAAGACATGCCTACAAGCTAAGGGACAACATCCCCCTCCCAACACAATGATTAATAATGAACAAGACTAGAACCTCAAGGCACACGACCTAGACGCATGAAGGCGTTCCACCCATGCGACAAAATCAATTTGCAACGCTCAACAACACTCACACAGAAGCACCGGTTCCGACCAAGTTCTTGTTCACCGCTATCCAATAGGGCGCACCATGATACCCTCATCAGGAGTCATGCTGTCCCCAGTGATAGACACGTCAATAAACTTGGTGCCACACATCCTATCTAGCCTGAGAACCCTAGATAAATCTGATGCGCTAGGAGCCGAATACCAATAAGAAAACCACACCCAAACCCCAAATGACAGGTCGACGAGACACAAAAGGACGACTACCAGGAAAGACACAAGCCAATAAAAGACTTCTTCAACCACCCAACCCTTTTATCCAGTCTAACCGGTCAATAATTACCATCTAATTAGCGTTGAATAAAAATCAATTTTATCATTACTTACAATCTAAAAGGACAACTCTAAATTAATTCCAAATTGTAATCTAACTAGAAAATGACATAATATAACAACACTAACCATATCAATGCAGAAGGATACCACACAATGCTTATTAACACATTAAATTACAACATGTTGTCTATCTATACTAACCATACCAAAATGACAGTTGTCTATTAACATTAAAACGAAACTGCTAAGAAGTGACAATGCCATTAAGCCATATACATTCAATGAGAAATTAAAGCCATAAACATTTAATGATGTTTAAAGCCAAGTGCCTAGTCATAGTTGTTTTCCTTCAGAGCCATTTAATGTAGTCAATGCCATCGTTAACGATATCCTACCACAATTTATTACTACTAAATAAAATAGAGGGAAGTTGTCCCAACCAATACTACCAATCAGAACGCTGTCAGGTAAAAGAAAAATCAGGGGTAAGAATGCCAGAGCATTTAGTTAGCCTCCTAGCAATTGCTAAATCGATTGTTGTCAACGCAGAATCCAACATCTGGCTGTCTAAAAAGGTAAGAAGTTTTTGTGTAAGGTAAATGTAATTTACCAATGCGGTATAACTATGGTGTAAATACACATTGGCTGTCAAAAATAAATCGGATGTGTGCAGAATGATAAGTCACAAGGTAGTCTAAATAAATTGCAACTGAATAAATAACACATCTTTAATCAAGTTTAGGCACTAACTGTCAACTAAAAATGGAATGGGGCAAATTCGAAGAGAAGGTAACGCAACCTTCATAGGGAAGATTGCAGAGATATGGTGTCGCAACAAAGTCTTGGTTACAACTGCAGTGGTATGGTGTAACAACAGTTACAAATCGCAGAGGTAAGGTGGCAAGTAAAACACAGTCAGGATAATGACATGCATCGTTACACAAGAAGAAAGGAAACACTATCATTCCTTGAGCTAAAATTCGGGGTTCTATAAACATTGTCGTTCATTAAGGTAAACAAAAAACTCACTGTTGTAAATCGCAGTCATTAATTGAGACAAAAAAAAACACTTGCTGTTGAAAAAGAACCACTATCTTACTTATAATTTAAAATTCATTGTGTGTAATCTAAATTTTCAATAGGATTTTTTAGATACAAAATCTGAATTTGTTATAATTGCAATTTATGATGTATCGACTTGCAATTCATAATTGCAGCAAATTTCAGAGACAAAATTCCTTTGCCATTTCCTGGCTAAATGAAGGCTAAATGGATATCCATCATCCCATGTCAACAGTAAGCACATGTGGCTCTGCAAAAGAAAAAAAATCCTTCGATTACATGATCCACCAAAATTATACAGACAATTAATATTGCATATAAATATATATAAATGGTGGTTTCCCAATAAATCCGTTATCAACTGTAGCCTATCTGAGAAATCAACAATGCTATTAGAACAATCGCTTCCACAGTGCTGACAAAATCTATGACAATGCCTTCCAATGTTGACCCATAATATCTATTTAACAAAGCCTCGACAGTGTTGTCAATGCACAACTGTAAATGTATATTGTTGATCCCTTAATGATAGAGTTGCAGTCATCCCAGGATAACACGCTGTCTAAAATACACCAGATATAAATGCAATCTAAAATGTTGTAAGTAAGAGGTAAAGCACTGTCATGTCAGTTTCGTTGTCTTGTAATAATTCTATGTCTAACCATGATATGATGTTCATTAATACAAGAAACTTCTGTGTAACATGCCAGAACAATGCCAAGGATTAAAATTGTGGCTAACAAAAATTTAAGGGGATTCGCTGGGTGACATTCTGGGTAGGATGCAGAGAATATCCAAAACTGAAAATGTTGAGATAAGTGGTTTAATGCAGAGAAGTCCATCATCAGAAAGCGCAAGATGATCAATCAACCAAGATCAATCCGAAGGGGTAGGTGGCTGGCAGGAACATCCTTTGCTCATCATCCATGCACAGAAAAGAAGGGCGTTTAGATCCATAGGTCTATTAACACCGAAGTGACGATCATAGACTAGGCTCCTAGCTGTCTGCTCAGACGTGGACTGATGAGTTAGGGACGAAGAAAAAAATATAAACGGAAAATCATCACAAATCAATAAAACCATAGGATGGTCCAGATGTACAGGGATCGAAGGCCATGTGATTCAATCAACATCGAGCAAAAGGCTATGGGGGAAATTTTAGTCATCAACTAGAATGCTAAGATAATCATTTCTTTACCCAATTAAACATACAGAATTAAAAGCATAAATCATACTAACATTCTACCATGCAGAAATAAAGGAAGTGTACCATAGTTCAAGTCACCCACTCTGAGTTGATGTCTCGCACGCTCTATGAAACTCCCTCTTGACAACTGATGAGACTTCATTGGTACCTCCCAACCAATGCTAGGGGTACTCTTCTTCCCCCTTAGCCCTCTTAGTCGCAAAGGGGCCACACACACTAACCAGAGAATCAACTAGCTCCCATCTCACCTTGCAAGGCCGAGCTAGCACTCCTCACCGAGCTGGGTATCCCAACTCCCACAAGCTAAGTCAGTCAAGTATAAATTTCTGCAGCGTAACATTACGCATCATAGAATAGATCCATCATCCTTCTCCTCCATCCATTATATAGAGTTTCAAAGTCCTTTACTTTCCCAAAATCCCATTTAATTTAATGTTTAATAAATTAATTCATAAAAATCCTCCCCATACATGTGTCACCCATCCCCTTCATTCCTCCATAAATTAATTTCATTAATTAAATAATTACCCCTATTTCCCTCACCCACCTTAAATCATTCCTAGAATCGCTCCTATGTGTCCCCATATTCCCTTACAAGTTTTAATGACTTTCCCCCTTACTAATTTACTAGTGGAGTTAATTTAGAAAGTTCTTAAATGCTGGATACCTTACTAAGTTAGACTTTCTATTTTTTCCTTGTGTTTCCCTTTTCTTTTTAGGTTTCCCTATTTTTCCTAGTTTCCTAATTCCTTTAGATTTCCCTCTTTCCCTTTTCATTTAAAACTCAAATTGGCAGGTGTAGGAAATTAACCTTTTCCCTTTTTCCTTTTTAGTTAATAAGTTTTTAATTAACATATGAGACAAAACCATTAATTCACCTTTTTCCCTTTTTAAATTTTATCCCCCAAAAGATTTTTATAAATTAAAATAATTACTTAACCCGTTGTCGACACCTAATTAATGATGATTATCATTTTATTTATTTATATTTATTTATATTTTTACACATATTTTTCCTTTATCGCCAGTTCACCTAGACCTAGATTTTAATTTTCATGGCTGGGTGACATTTTATTAGGAAAATTGTTTTAAAATTTTCTTATCATGTTATTCATCCTAAGACCATCTAGGTTTATTTATTTATCATTTAACAATGTGAAGTGCCCTTCAGGACGTACTAGGTTCTCCAAGGGTTCCACTCGCCTCAATCTATTTCCCTTGCGTGAAGTGCCCTTCAGGACATACTTCGTTCTCCAAGGGTGGCACTCGCCTCTTAACTGACTTGGTAGACATAAAAAACCCTTGGAGTCAATACTCCACTAGGTGATATTGTGGGAGAATAAGGGCCTCTAAGAAATAAGGCCCCCACCTTATTGCATGCCCCTTAGAATCATCGTGAGTGACTGTCGCAGTCTGCCCTCACGACATCGTGGGTCCTCTCGAACTAGGTAAACGTTAACCTATAGTTCGAGCCATGATGGAAGTGCTAGTAGGCTATGGAAGGGATTATTTACACACCTCTCCCTCAACATCTCTGGTAGTCGTGCGTGACCCCTCTACTCCACATGTGAGTCTGGTCGGCAAGCTATCATCAGCCTGCATCATCAACGAATCATGTCAGAAATATACTCATAATCATATCATCTAATCAGATGCACAAATGTCATGTATACAACAATCAAACCCCAATAGTTCACTCCCCAACTCGATTCGGATTCCAAGGGGTTCCCTCGATGCCTCTACATCCTCGAGGTCCAAAATCCAGCACACTCAATAAAACCGAGTCAATAGCACTTGTCTATGTCAATGCAACAAAACAACATGTCATCAACCCATAACACCTCATAATCAAAATCAAATGCTTAATAGTATAATAATCTGGATCACTTGTGAGAAAGTGTCCTCAAAGAATAAGTTCGCTCAGTGTGCACAAGAGCAGGATGTTACAAGTGATATATTATTTCGAAATAACTTTGATGGTGTTTTTCTACGTTGTTTAGAAAAAGAGGAGTCCGAAAAAGTGTTGGTTGAACTTCATTCCGGGGATGTCGATGGTCATTTTGGTGTAGATAACACTACCCACAAAGTGATGAGGGATGGATACTATTGGCCTACTCTATTTAAGGATTCCCATACATTGTCCCACAAATGTATAATCTATCAAAAGGCAGCAGGACGGGTGAAAAAGGCAGCTTTTCCTTTGCAACCCGTTACTATAGATGCACCTTTTCAGCAATGGGGCCTAGATATTATAGGACCAATCAATCCCCCTTCCTTGCAATAACACAAGTACATCCTCACATCAATAGACTATTTTACAAGACGGTCTGAAGCTTTACCTTTAAAAGTGGTCAATACAAATTAGGTAGTGTCATTTATGAACTCCCATATTATCACCCGATTCAGAATTCTTGAATGTTTGGTTTTTGACAACGCTTCTTATTTTTCTTCCCTAGATATGAATGTTTTCTCTTTGGAAAAAGGGATTAAACTGAAGTACTCTGCCAGTTGTTACCCTAAAGGGAACGATTTGGCCGAGTCAACAAATAATAATTTAATCAAGATTATAAAAAGGGCAGTTTCAGAAAACGACAAGAATTAGCACAATACATTGTACAAAGAACTTTAGGCTGATAGGGTAACTCAAAAATCCTATTTTGGTAATTCTTCTTTCTTCCTCGTCTACGGAAGAGAACCCATCATTCCCCCTCATGTACTGCTTCCTTCTCTGCAATTATCACAAAAATTTCAAGAAGAAGAATGTCCTCCTCTAGAAAACCATATAAATGCTTTATTAAAATTAGAAGAGGCAAGAGCACAAGCAAAACAACAACTTGATCAGCACCAATGAATTGTGAAGAGTTGGTTTGATGCAAGTTCATCTTCTGATAGGAATTTTTATGTTGGGATTTGATTCTCAAGTGGGACAAAGTGCACGAGGGTAAGGGAGAGCATACCAAGTTCCAAAACCTCTGGCCGGGACCATTTGTAATTTCTAAAAAAATGGGTCCTAGTTCTTTTCATCTGTATAACTTGGAGGGGCAACCGGTCAATTTCCCAGTGAATGACCAAGCTCTCAAGGGATATTTCACTTGATGATTTCAGATCCTCCCTTTTGCAAATATTTTTAATTTTCTTTTCTATTTTTTCTTTTGGTTATTTTCATTTTGCTTGTTTTTTATTTGTTTTCTAATGATTATGTTTGGATCACCATTCATTTGTTGAAGGGAATCAAATTTTTTATTTATTAGAAACAATTGATAACAGTTCAAGCACCTGAACAGTAAGTGCTAAAATCAGATCAGCAGAAGTAAAATTATGTTCAACTGTTGTGTTTGGATTCTCATCAAAATCATAGGAAAATATGATTATCCTTACAAAACTTCTAACGACGTCCCTGTTTTAATGAGAACAACTCAATGTGCTTCCCCATCCCAAAGATGATTTCTTAACATAAATCTAATAGTCCAAATCATGATGAAATTTATCAGAACAGAAAAATAATTCTTAAATGATCAATCCTTTCACTACCTAACTGTGGAATCTTTTGTATCACCCCGCTCTCGTAATATCATGAAATTTATGGAAATCTATAAACAAATTCTGGAGAGTTGAAAGAACTACAATGTGTGGGAATTGTATGTAAACCCATCAGGATTCTGAACAGGTCTGCTGGCAACGGGTAAATCCACACATGATACCAAGGCAACTTCATCGGGGTAATGAACATGCCTACTGGCAGTGAAGAAATGTTGGGTTTCGAAGATCCTCAGGTATGTCTTTTAATTTGATCAAGTGTGAGGATGCTTTTATCATGAATGGACGACTCTTGGATGGGATAGAGGTACTAGAGTGGCTTAAATGAAATCCCTGTCGAGGCTATGGATTCCTGCTCGAAGCAGTGGCCTTGTCAATGGTATCGAAGTCATCTGTATAAACATCGCTACACCTGTGATCTAAACCAGATACCATATTACAATTTCAGACAGAAATGCATCCAATACTATGGATGTGTGATTTTTCTGAGTTTTTGTCAAAATGATTGATTTGTCATTAACTGTATCCAAAATTTATTGCTAAGTCATCTGTGCCCCTGATATGAATTTTTGGTGATGCAGAGATAACTACTTCACCCAAGGTGTCGCCATTTTTGGCAGCCAACAATTCTGTCAAAGTTTATCATAATTAAAATTCATCACAAAGGGATAAAAAAAAATTGTAGCTGCCTCCTCCCTATATTACAAATGTTTATGTCTTTTGATTTCAAGGAGATTCATTGGCCTACCTGATTATAAAAGTGTTTCGTCTTTAAATCTCTCATCTGTTTTGTTTAATTTCATGACTACAAGCATGAAATTAAAACAAAAGTTTGGCTTAGGTAATCATTTTGCAGTTTCTTCGTTTCTTTTTCTAAAGAGATTACACCTCAAGGGGATCTATATGCTTATAAGTATTAAATTTTGTAAGCTTATTGATTGATCCATTGCCACAATTTTATTCACTGTGGAAAATATAGCTTAGTCATATCTATGGTTGATTATGTGATATTGATATTTGGTATACCTAATTACGCAGAACTTTGGGTTAAAATTTGAAATACGCTTCTTTCTCTTACTAATCATATCAAAATCTTATCACCCCGGTACATGAATGATGTACTTGCAGTTCCACATCATCCCATTGTCTTGCATAATTAAGACTCTCATTCATTAATTGAATAAATAAGTGATAATGGTTTGGGTTTAATGTTCATTGCGCAGAGTGGTTTACAAGCATGTGCGTTCGCTAGTTCTTTGTCACTCAAATCTCAAATTACCAAGCATCATAGCCTCCTAAGTCTGTAGGTATCAGGCCTCTTCCGATTTTACAGACCTCTCCCTATTGTTTGTGTATTGGAAAATGAAACCTCCCTCTCATTTCCTTTATTGTGTCTGTGTGATAACACCCATGGCTCCTGTGGTTAGGATTGAACCTAATGGCTTGCAAGCCCTCCTTGCTCACGATGATTCCATAAGCAATTTACAGGCACATGGATGGGACATTTTCATCCGAAATTTTGAGGGTTATAACCTGGTAGTTGCACAGGATTTTTCTCAGTCGTTTGATGGCTCTAAAGCCAAAATTGGGGATTTGCAACTCGAAGTAACCGAGGATTCTATAGCACGAGCTACAATATTGTCATAGGAAGGAGAAATATGGTTCAAAAACTCCAAGCTAGAAGGCGTGCCTTGGATTCTGCTTATGGTCTCTAAGAAATCAAAATGTTTCCCTAAAGGTACATCGATCACTCTCATAAAACCCCGATGGCACGACCTGCTTCTAATTCTTAAACAATTCATAACTTGTGAGGGTAGATACGGCTTAGTGTTTTTGTATCACATCTGCCTATTGATGATTTTTTTAGGGTTCAACCTAAATGTTCCTTTCTATCTTTTTATGAGCCTGCATAAAATGTCTAAGAGTTATCAGAGACATGATTTAAACCCTCTGTCTAGCCTTTTCCACCATGGTCTTATTCGAATTTTGTTGTTGTCGCATCTAACTCAGACTGGGGATACTTGGGAAGATTTCTTGTGTAGAAACAACTTCACCCTACACGAGAACACAGTAGAACCGCCTCTGCATTTTGATACAAACCCTAGTCTCTGTGACCTTATGATCGAAAATCTAGGTGTTGATCCACATGTAGACCGTGCGACCACTGAACGAAACTCTGTTGCTATGCAAAACCCTTTGGGCAAAAATCCATGATATAATTGTGTGCCTTGAAATCAGTAGAGGAGGTAATAGATGTATTAAAGTAGAGGGTTTCTCCTACTCCTACTGTTGAGCCGACTCGGGGTTCCTTTAAAAAATCGACTATTAAGAAAAATCACAAACAGAAGAAACAAGGTAGTTCGGATTTGAGTTTTGTAAATAAGAGGCCAGGAAGGTTAATATCCAGGAGTTTTAGAAATCAACAACAATATCATATGAGCTCGATCTTAGTGATCGAGGTCGATGATCACTTGACCAATGATGAGATCAATGAATTTATTGCCCGAGAAGATGTATATAACTAGTGCCTTGGGAATGAAATCGGTATTGAAGCTATACAATATGATTTTGTTTCTGAGATACCTCCGTTCCTAAAAAATCAAGAAGGCTTTGCTAGTATAAGCCATGATTTTAATCATGCTACAGAAAATACCAAATCACCCATTGCAGAGTACACTCAACCTCTACCTGCTATAGCACCTATACACTGTGATAATTGTCTTGACTGGATTGAACGTTACTACAAAGATATATCATATCTCCAAACACAGTTAAAACATATGACATCTCGAAACTCCTTACTTGAAAGGGAAAATCAAGAATTAAAGGCATGTGTTCGATCCAACGCTGAATGGGGAAGTAAAAGGTTCAAATGAGCCAATAATGTGATTATCAAGAACACAATAAATTTCAACACTATCATTAACTCAGAATTATCTGACCCTTCATTGTTTAATCTCTAAAACAGTAAATATGATTTTGATTCTCTTTTGATTTGATTCTGTTGTAAAAATCAAATAGATAGATTTATTTTGATTTCCTTTTCTTAATTTAAGACTAGCTACATAATCTCATGATTTTGTAGCCAGTCTATTTGTAAATATTAGTTTGAATTGTAATCTAAATTCAATTCCATTTTATCATTTTTAGGAAAACAATTGTTATGGTGCTATTCACAAGGAGAAGAAATCATGGATTATGCGCTCCATAATTTAGTAATTTCTCGTTTTGTTTGATAAAACTATGTCATTTATGTAATTAATTTTGATGAACAAACTCCTACAAGAGTGTTTCTTTGTTATCCTATTTTTGTAAAGCAATCTAATTTTCTGGGATTACCCTCTATCTTGCATGATAAGAGGTTATTGATCCAAGATAGGTTTAAATAGTGGTTTTTGTTTAGTAGTAAGACAAATTTTGCTGGACTATAGTATATACATGTAACTTTGGGAACTGATATGGGAAAGCAATTCACTATTGGATTTAGACCTATTTGATGTTTATTCCATTGTGTTCTCCTATTACCTCTGTATTATGAGATATTATTATGGTTGATTTAGCTTTACCCTTGTCATCATATGGTGTTTCATATTGTTAAATATTTAGATGTTGTCCATAAACTGTCGTTTCATTTTGTATGTGTGATAAATCTATTATTTAATGATTATTGAGTTTATTTCAGACTTTATATGATTGATAATATCAATACTCAGAATTGATTTTTCCTTCGTTCTCAGAAATTGATTATCTTAAGATCGCAAGATTTTTTTTAATTAGTTATCTTCCTGATGTTATTAATTTACTCCAAATATCAAACACTTCTTTGAATTTATTCTGGAAGTACTAGCATTGTGTTTTCATTGGTTTCCCTTAAATGCAGTACAAGCAGGAGCTCAAACAACACAGTGAGATAAACTTAGTTTTGTTGATCAGCTACAGGTTAGTATGTGTGTTATTTTGTTAAATTATTTATTAATGAAATGATGATTTCATTAATTAGCTTAGAATGTTTCTGTGGCATCGTTTCAATTGTATTTTCTTAGTATTTATTAGTTTTAAATCTTTAAACATTAAAAAACAAAAGATTTATGTTCTTAATTTATCTTATTTTGAAATAGTATTATGAACACTCATTTTCACAAGATTTCAAGAAAACCTTTTAAACTATGTACATATTGTTTATAATCATTTGTATATTCATGATTATATTTGAACACTTGTAATTAGAAAATAGATTGTTAGAGTCATCGCTTTAGATTAATTTATTTCTTTTATTGTTTTTAGGACTTTAGTTGGCTAACAGAGCCATTAAACCCGTCAGGTCAGATCATACCAAACGGCTTGGGTTAATTAGACAACCCATGTCCGGATTTGACCTTCCAGTTGACTATGTGTCACTTACGCTCGTCAACATTGCCTCCCAATGTTCTTTACCTGGATTTTTCATATACTTGCACACAAATCCCACTACATGTGCAATATCGGGTCTTGTGCACACCATAACATACGTCAAGTTGTCAATTGTTGATGAATAAGGGACCCTGGACATGTATTCTATCTACTCTTGTTTCTTGGGATACATTTCCATGGTTAATTTGAAATGGATGGCCAAAGGTGTACTAACTAGTTTTGCATTCTGCGTTCTAAACATCTCCAACACCCTCTCTATGTACTCACCCCGAGACAATGTCAATTTGTGATTTTTTCTATCTCTTGTTATTCTCATACCAAGGATTTTCTTTGCAACACCCAAATCCTCCATCAAAAATGAAATATATAATTTTTTTTTTAGCACATTTATATCCTCCATGTCAGACCCTGAAACAAGCATGCCATCTACATACAATAGCAAGATAATATATCTTCCATTTTCTATCCTTTTAAAATAAACACAATGATCAAAATCACATTTATTATAACCTTGTTCTGTCATAAACCTGTCAAACTTCAAATACCATTGCCTTGGAGCTTGCTTTAGGCCATACAATCTATTCTTCAACCTGCATACCAAATTCTCCTTTCCTTTGACCTCATACCCCTGTGGTTGTTGCATATAAATATCGTCCTCCAAATCCCCATGGAGAAAAGTTGCTTTTACATCTAACTATTCAAGATGAAAATCTTTTACTACCAAAAGACTTAAAAAATCCCTAATTGAAATCATTTTAACAATAGGAGAAAATATTTCATCAAAATCTATACCTTTCTTTTGTACAAAACCCATTTACAACAAGTCTATCCTTGTACCACTTTCTTCCTCCATCTTCTTCCTTCAACTTGTAAACCTATTTATTCTGCAATGCTCTTTTTTTTGCAAGAAATTGAACCAAGTCCCAAATTTGGTTATTTACCAAGTAATCTATTTCATCTTTCATGTCTTTCTCCCAGTTCTTTTTAGTCTCTACTTGCATTGCCCCTTCATAACTTTCTAGTTCACCAGAATCAATCAACAATAAATAATACAATGAAGGAGAGTATCGTTCAGGGGGTCTACTTAACCCAGTATATCTTCTAACAACACTTGTAGGGAATTGATGTACTTGTTTCTCCTGTTGTTGTACATTTTGATTTTTTGGTACCTTTGGAATTTATTTTTCAGTGATCTCATCAAGCACTATGTATTCTAGTTTTTCTTTTTCTCATTTCTTTCCCTGTAACTGATCTTTGTACATGACCTTCTCATTGAATATGAAATCTCTACTCCTAATTATTTTATAATTTTCATAATCCCATAAGCGATAACCAGAATCCTTAACACAATATCTAATAAAGGTACATTTCTTGGATTTTTCTTCAAGCTTTGTTCTATTTTCTTTATCAATATGGACAAATGCTTCACAACCGAAAGTCTTCATAAATGAATAGTTTATCTTTTTACCTATCCATGCCTCTTGTGGAATGCCACCATCCAAAGAGATTAAAGGTCCTCTATTTATTAAGTAAACAACAATATCTACAACATCTGCCCATAACTGTAAGGGAAACCCAACATGCAATCTCATACTCGTTGCATGTTCCATGATTGTCCTATCCATCCTTTCTGACACACTATTTTCTTGTGGTGTTCCTAGAACTTTCTTCTCTCTATGAATCCCTTCTCCCCTATTTCCATTGCCAATGATCCTTTAGTGACCTTCCATGCCTTATCTGTAAATATAAATATATAGCCTTCAATTTCTAACTTCCCTCTTGAAATTAGATTTCTTCTTGGATCTAGTATATGTCTCACCTCTTTCAGTAACCATTGGTTTCCAATCTTTTTCTTTATTTTTATTTCACCCATTCCAACAATTTGACATGGTTCATCATCACCCAAATAAACATGTCCAAAATCACCTTGAACATAATCTTGGAAATATTTCCTATGGGGTGTGGCATGAAATGAAGCCCCTGAATCTACTACCCAAGATTCAGTAATATTATCTAATGAAAGAATCGAAGCATCTTATAACACATAACCTGTTACATTTGCTTCCTAATGTTTCTTCTGTTGCACATCTCTTTGTTTCTTTGGAGCTCTATAGTATTTCTTCAGATGTCCTTTCTTTCCACAATTCCATCACTCTATCTTCCCTAGTCTAGATTTGGATCTACCCTTCCTAGGATTCTCGTGGTTCCCTGAGCCCTTTTCTCTATCCTTTTGTATTCCCATGTTCTCCATGGTCAATGCATTACCCAATGTCTCACCTTGTGCTTTTCTATCACATTTCCTTACTAAGGATAACACCAACAACATCATCAAATTTTAGAGTGTTTGAACCAGAGACATAGTTACTTACAACCATGACCAATCTGTTCCAACTTTCTGGCAATGAACACAAAATTAGAACCCTAACCTCATCTTCAAATTCCACTTTTATAGAACTTAGTTGATTAGTAACTATATTAAATTCATTTAAATGATCGGAAACAAACCCAACTTTTGATTAAATAATCGCTTCATTAGAAATACCTTATTTGAGGTGGAGGGTTTTTCATATAGTTTAGCCAATGCCTCCATCATATCCTTCGTTGTCTTTTCTTTTGAAATATTAAATCCATCGATGATGTCAGGCACAATCGTATCGTTCTCAGTGACTTTCTATCAAGAACCTTCCATTCTTCATCTGTCATACTCGTCGGATTCTTTTCTATTCCATCCAACGGTAAGAATAGATCCTTATAATATAAATAATATTCCATTTGCATCTTCCATAGCTGGTAGTTTTGGCCATTAAATTTCTCGACCTTAAACTTTCCTTCTTTCGTCATTACTCTCACTCGAACCAAGAACCCTCTTTTCCTGCTAGTTACCTTTGGATCTGATACCAATTGTTAGAAAAAAAGGATTGTGAAGCAATAAAATAAAACACAGAAAATACATAATACAATAGAGACACATATATACATGTTTCACCCAGTGTGGGTTATGTCCACCAAAGAAATTGTTAGGTCCTTTTTTATTATCCAAACAAAATGAAGGGATATAACCTACAACACACCTGTTGTAACTTCCTCTTCTTTATCTCTAAGTATCCTATCTCATAATACAATATTCACTCAAATACACAACCGCAATACAATGCCCTCAAGAAAAGAGGGTTTCCTTCTAGGGAAAAAAACCCTAACATAACTTCTACCATCATATCTGCGACCTTATAATGAACGGTCCATATTGACTATGAAATTACAATATTTTACAAGTCAAATTTCCCAAAAAACGTTCCTTAGGGGCTCCTCCCCCATGCCTCCCATCCAGGGGGTAGGTCCCCCCTAGACCCCTATCATTCAGAGGTTAGCCCTCGAACCCCCGGCAGAAGCGGGCTAGGAATACCTGCATATAAATAAGGAAGATAATCAGGCTCCACAACCAACATCAGTTGGAAATCAATTTTTTCATCTTGGTAACCAGTTTGGAGGGGCCTTACCTCCTTATGGTTAGGTATTTCAACCTTATTATCAAAACCCTCTTATTCAAGAGAATTATTTCTGGCAACCTGGTGCCAGTAACAATCCAGGCTCTTCGTTTCCTTATTCCAACCAACCCAAGGGTAACCCGTCTAGAAGTTGGAATATGATGCAACAACCAAGGCTCCCCTTGCTAGAAACTCTTAATTTTCCAGATTGATGAAGACCGAATATAGGGGTCCTTCATATCCACTGTTCTATGATGTCAATTCTTAGACGTGTGGGTTATGGACCCACGCACTAGCTTGAATAAAACTACTTGCAATAATAGAAACTCAATTATCACTTGAGATTATCCACCTCATATCTACTCCCTGGATTATAATGACACTCTTTTATGTCTCAGCCCGTGAAGTTTCTAGGAAATTCATTTATCTTTCGCATGTCTTGATCTCGTCGCACTTTCCCACTGCAAGCCTGTGGACACTTCACTACAATATTGAGGCTCAAACACCACTATTTCCTTGGGAAGTCTATGATATCTTACAATGATCTCATGGCACACTATTCCCTCTACGATATAGTTCACATCCTCAGTGATTTCGTTCAGAGCTCGGATCACCATCGATCCTTTTAGTGATCGATAGTGGATCTCAACACCACCATTCTCTGTTAAACATGGCTCTAATCCAGTCTATGCAAGTTGAATTGTCCCTTTTCCTTTTGGATCGTTAAACTCTAAAAATCGATGATCAGATCTTTCTTTGGAATAATGCATTCTGGTGGAACAATACCTTGCTTCCAGATTTACACCTCCTCAAACATAGTTACCAACTTAACGAGAACTCTACAGAGTTCTCATTTTTTGGGGGGTCTCATTTTTTACTCTGTTTTTAAAAATGGTGCTACCAGTACCACCCCCCTCTCTTTTTAGGTGGTTTTTTTATATTTAAAATTTTTTGATCCATAATGTTTCCACAATATTTTTTTAAATGCTTATTTTTTCATCTATTTTAATTTTTTTTTTCCAACAGTATTTTTAGTCATTTTTCCATGCTTCTTTCAATCTTAAAAATATTTTTCACCATTTACTTTTTTGAAATTAAGATTTTTCATATAATTGTGTCTCCTTAATTAATTGATGATTCCATACTTTTAAAATACAATGGAAAACCCCGTATGGGGTGACAGCTGGGGAAGGAACGACAAGTGGCTTCCACTTGCGCCACGGCTTAAATGACACAGCCCATCAACTTAACGCTTACCCTACGGATGCAGGGTAGCC
>JZKD02S1672665.1:2700064-2725456 GCA_000966675.3 Picea glauca
CTTTATTTATTTTTTAATGTAAATTAAAAAAAGAAAAACAGTAAGTAGATCAATTTTCAAGTGACCATTTAGGATCCAAATTTTGGTTTTTTTATTTGCATAGGGATTTGTTGTCAAGGCGACAATTTCAATTAGGTTGTAATTAACTATAATTTTAATGTTTAGAAAACAATTTTCGCTTTAGGTAGCATCACTTTTTTATTTAGGTTTTTTGATTTAAAGGTTTTTATGAGCAAGGTTTTTATTTAGGTGTTGATTTAAAGGTGTTAATTTTCTTACCAACTATTTGTGTTTTTAAGGCCATGGTTGAAAAAAGTTGTAATTTTGACCCGGTTAGAAAAAATGGTGCTACCGATAGCACCACTTTTTGATTTGGGGGTTGATTTTCATGTTTTTTATGCAAACATATGGGTTTTAAGGGCTAGAGTTCTCGTTTTGAGGTCACATTTCTCGTTAAGTCGGTAACTTTGTTCTCAGCAACTCCATTGTAAAATGTATACATAAATATTCACACAGAAATTGTGCACGGGATAATCAGAAATCAAAGATACAAGAAAAATCGGGATTTAATCGAGCTCGATCTTCTTAGTTGGAAATTTACATAATACGAGCTTCATTGGCCCTAGCCACCTCTGGAATCGATTTTACATGTTTTCTAGTCACCCCTTTTCTATTCCCTCATATTTACATTTAAACAAAAATTACAATCGTCAGATCATCTTAGATCCGTACTGTTCTCCATCTATCCCTAATACTCTAATGATTTGGCTTGAAATAGTAATTGTATAACAATCTTATTTCTATAAGTTTACATAAATTAAATAGAATTTACTTTGAAGGCATGATAAGCCACACTCTCTAGCCACGGTTTCATCTTCTAGAACCTTCAATCTCGACGATGATTTTGGGATAATCAGAAATCAAAGATACAAGAAAAATCGGGATTTAATCGAGCTCGATCCTCTAAGTTGGAAATTTACATAATACGGGCTTCATTGGCCCTAGCCACCTCTGGACCTAATTTTACATGTTTTCTAGTCACCCGTTTTTTATACCTGCATGTTTACATTTAAACAAAAATTACAATCGTCGGATCATTTCAGATCTGTATTGTTCTCCAACTATCCCTAATACCTCTAATGATTCGACTTGAAATAGTAATTGTATAACAATCTTATTTCTAGAAGTTTACATAAATTAAATAGAATTTATGTTGAACACATGAGAAGCCACACTCTCTAGCCACGGTTTCATCTTCTAGAACCTTCAATCTCGACGATGATTTTGGGGTGTCAATTCTCCTACATCAGACCCCCAGGGTACAATTATTCATGATCTCCTTATCACGTGTCTCCATTGTTGCACCATCTTCAACTTTTGGTGTTCTTTTTCCTCATGCATCACTCCATCATAACACTGAGCTTCTCCTCATACTCAATAGTGAGCTGCAACTAAGCCTTTCTCCTGTACCAAGCCTTCGTACTAGATACCCAATACCTCACCAAGGTTTACACCTGAACCTTGATGAAGACCGAATATGGGGGTCCTTCAAATCCACTGTTCTATGATGATGATTCTCAGAACTATGGGTTATGGGCCTAAGCACTAGCTTGAATACAACTACTTGCAACAATAAAAACTCAACTATCACTCGAGAGTATCCACCTCATATCTATGTCATGGATTACAATTACACTCTTTTATGTCTCATCCTGTGAAGTTCCTAGGAAATTCATTATCTTTTGCACGTCTTGATCTCATCGCACTTTCCAAAGGCAAGCCCATGGACACTTCACTGCAATTTTGAGGCTTGAACAACATGATTTCCTTGGGAAATCTACAATATCTTACAATTATTTCATGACACACTATTCCCTATATGATATAGTTCACATCCTCAGTGATTTCATTCAGAACTCGAATCACCATTAATCCTTTCATTGATCAACAATGGATCTCAACACCACCATTATCTCTTAAGCCTAGTTCTAATATGGTCTACACAAGCTAAATTGTCCCCTTTCTCTTTGGATCGTTGAACTCTAAAAAATGATGATTAGATATTTCTTTGGGATAATGCATTCTCGCAGAACAATAGCTCTCTTCCAGATCTACACCTCCTCAACGACTCCATTGTAAAATGTCGACTTAAATATTCACATAGAAAATGCATAGATGATAATTAGAAATCAAAGTTACAAGAAAATCAGGTAACACACTAATTTTATTTAAACGAGCTCGATCCTCTTAGTAAGTAATTTACATAATATAGGCTTCATTGGCCCTAGCCTCCTCTGGACTTGATTCTACATGTTTTCTAGTCACCCCTTTCTATGCCCGCGGGCTTACATTTAAACAAAAATTACAATCATCAGATAATCTCAGATCTGTACTATTCTCCATCTATCCCTAATACCTCTAATGATTTGGATTGAAATAGTATTTGCATAAAAATCGTATTTCTAAAAGTTTACACAAATTAAATATAATTTGCGTTGAATGCATGAGAAGCCACACTCTCTAGTCATGGTTTCATATTCTAGAACCTTCAATCTCGATGATGATTTTGGGGTGTCAATGCTCCTACATCATAGATCTTTCAAAGTCGATGAGTGACCTTTTGTTCCATGATCCTAGTTGGTCAACAGTCCCAACCAAACTTCCTTCATATATTCACTAATTTGAAGGAAACGATGGTGAATATCTCGATGATCATGTCATAACTTTCCACCTATGGTGTTTGTCCAACTCACTGAATGATGATTCTATTCATTTATTCCTTTTTCAGCACACTCTCACTGGATTCACTACGAAGTGGCATATTGAATTGAAGGGGGTAGGTTATCGCACATTTCATGACTTGGTGTTAGTCTTTCTTAATCACTTTCAACTCCTAGTGTGCTACGATGTCAACACTAATCTCTTGTCAACTTTTCGGCAGAACAAGGCCACTCATATATCTGACCATATTAAGGAGTGGCAGAGAAGAAAGAGAATGATTAAGGAAACCATTCCTTTCGAGTTCCTCTTGGAGTGATTTTTGAAGTTCTTGTTTTCTTATATCTCCAAAGACGTTTTCACTTCCAGGGTAACTATAGAGGAGAAAGTTATCTTTAGGGCCCATCAACTAGATATGATTTACTCACAGTTTGGGATCTTATATAAGATCATCCTAGATGAACCGCAGTTAAATAACGACCCTTCCAAACCGAGTCCCAGACCTAATGTCGATGGCATTGTGGGTTTCATTCAATGTTCTTCCGCAAACTTGGTTTCAAATCAATTGAGACAACTCTCGATCCAAGATTTTGTGTTTAGTGAAGCTTTGACTTCAACCTCCCCCTCCCAAACGTCGAATGTACATAGTGTGAAATCGATGAACTCAAAATGTACCCAACAACTTGGTGGGAAGAGAAATGGTAACGATAAAAAGGAAGGGGGAAATAATAATAAGAATGTCAATAAATCATAATCTAGTTCTGGTAGGGGAAAGAAGGAGAAGAGGAAGATTAAGTTTCCTTGTAATCTTTGCAAGGAAGATCAACTCACTCATGAATGCCCCAAGATGAAAAAAGCCTAGAGTTTGTTGGCACAACAAAAACCTGTCATATTGACTAATTCATTTCCACATAGGCACAATATGGTTCCAGGATCTAATGTTGGGAATCAATACAGGGGTAACCAAGGTACTCCTCCGCTTGACGGAACATCATCAAATGTCTATATGATGAGTTCGAATTCTTATCTACAGACTCGAGTTCATAATTACGATAAACTCAAGTCTGTTTCTAAGTGTAAAGAACACTCTGAGAAACAAGGGACTCATGATATCGAGAATCCTTATGTGATTGATGTTATGCCTCGCATGCCAAAGTGTTATAGTCCAAAAATGCTACATTTATGCATCCAAGACATTGGCCCATCCATGTGCATCCTTTTCCAATCATACTACTGAGGTTTCCTTCAAAAAATAACTTTTTGGATAATTTACGCATTCTGCTACACTATCATCCCATGTACATACATGTTTTTCATGCTAATCCACCAGCATACATACGCCTGTTGCATTCTAGTCAGCCCATGTTTACTCCCAAAAAAATCCCAAAAAATATAAATTTGCGCATATTCCGGCGAAGTTTATGGGATATGAAGGGTTTCCTAACCATTTTACCCCCTGTAGCCCTTCCCCAAACCGAATAACCATATTTTTCTCATATAAAAATAGGTCTAATAGGATCATTTGAAGATATGAACAAGAAGACAAGAAAAATCTGCCAAAATCATTTCTCTCTCATTTCCCAAGTTTTGCATCTTGCTTTGAGTGTTATCCTCAACTTTCCCTTCCATACATTCTCCCTATCCAACCCTTCCTTATTCCCATGTTTCCATGTTGGTTGTGAGAGTTCTATGTGGGATTGGTGCACTTGGAGTCACGATAGAGGATCCCAGACTTGGTTCGTGGAGCTATGTCAGCAAGCAAAGGTTGTAACCTTTCATCTTGTTTATGAATACAAGAGATTATCTTTGTCCCAAAACTTTATGTGTATATGTTCTTATCTATTTGATCATTTACATCTATATTTAGGATTTTAAGTGATTACTAGAGATTGTATATGATGTTGTGTTGTGTTCTTGATCTATTGCAGGCCAACTTTGGGAGGAGATCTATGATCTAAGAGGCAACAAAAAATGGAATAGGTCTACATCAACCAAAAATATTCAAGGTGATATTCTTAACCTTCTCTTACCTCTCTCTTATCACTTAGTCTAGATTTTTTTGGGGTATATTAGAGATAAGTCGGTCCTTTAGGGGCTTATCGCTCTACCTATTCCTTAGACCCAGTTTAGGGGGAATTTTCCCCATAGAATAATTGGTGACTCCACTCGGGAGTCTCTCTAGGGTCTTTTTTTTAGGAGATATTTTATTTGGCTCCAATTCATGTTTGTTTAAGTTTTATGAGTCTTTTTGGGTCTCTGGTCACCTTACTGGTGCTTACCAAAATTCCTGAATTGAGTACTTTGTCTGAATATTTTTATTTTTGGAAAATTTTCAGTAGTCTACACACCCTTTTATATGCCCAGCCTGCATACATATGCGTTCTGAATTATACACATCCCACGTACATACGCAGGATAATTGTGCTCAACACACATCTTTGTCATTTGGAAGAGTGTTTTCAAAAGACTTTTCTTTCATGTTAGGAAGCTCTTGGATTCTTAGGTATTCCTAAGTTCTCTAGGGCACTGTTGACTGTGTTTGGCTAGGTTCAAGGCTAAGATTATCTTGCAACTTGTAAAGAATATTTTTGTTTCTGTATCTCTTTTGTTTGTTGTCAAGGTTAAGGGTGAACTTGTGAGATTTAGGTCCTCTTGTGGATTCCAATGAATCCGTGCTTTCAAGCAGTGGCTTAGGGTCTGTGTCAGTCTTTGGTTTTTCATCTCTTTCCCTAGATTATGCTTTGAAAAAGAAAAAATATCATTTTCTTGTTATTTACGTTTCTAAGAATATCAAAATAAAAAAAATGTTGTAGTTCATTAACTGCATTTGCATATTATTATGCATGTTTGTTTGGTGTTTGTAGCATAGGTTGTTTCTACAAAAGAAAAGAGTTTTGATTCCAAATTTCCTTCTAGGATTCTTCCTTGAAAGTTTTAGTAGTTTGCATTTAATTTTGAAACAAAAAATCATTCTAGGAAAAATTTCATTTTAGGATCCTGGTCTATATTTTGAAAAGTTTTCACCTTCAAAGTTAAAAACCGATTTTTTCAGTTGTAGAACATAGTTTGCTTTCTGCACAATGTTCTAAAATATTATTAACTCTTCTCTTTTGTCTCTCAAGAACACCACGAGTTTCACTTCCATACCCCCTAACTAATTAAGCCATTTAAAATCAACGATTAATGCTAAAATCAACTAGACTTTTCTATTTATAAGTACACCAAGTAGTTTAGGCTTTAGGGCCTTGAAATAGGTAGTGTAAAATTAAATAAACTTCAAGGACGCTTAAATAAACTTAAAATTAAATGATAGGGAGTGTAAAATTCAATTTTTGTAAGAGTTAGTCCAAACCCCCCTCTAACATAGGGGCTAAACATGAGATGGCATGAGAAAAGGTAGAGGAGATAACCCCTCCAAATCCAGACCAAATGTAGTAGGGATTGTATATAGAGGGTCATTCTTGGGATATTTTCTGACCACATTTGACTATGGAGCTTCATGGATCTTGAATCCGTTTGGGATCCTCAATTTTCTTCTGGACCATTTTCCTTTGGTACTCTTGAAAGGCTTCAGACTTTTCTATCATGCTCATTACGATTAGCCCAACTGATGCAGGAGCATCGCTCACTCATCAAGCGAGCCAGCGCATGGAGCAGGAAAAGATAGCTGGACAAGCCAACAAACTTCTTTTTGAATTTCACCTTGATGTGGTTGCGCCAAACATTAATGTATTGATTTGAAGAAGTGCACTTGTATTGTAAATGGACCTTGAGCCTTTAAGCTCTCGTCCTAAGTAGATAGGAAGGCATTTATTAGATTTAATGTTGTTAGATAGGAATTTATTGTAGATTTGATAGCTTCAGATTTCGAGAGGGCAAACGGAATATAGGCACCCTCCTTTGTACATTTTATCATTCATGCAAGCGTTTAGAAGAGAAGAGCAGAGCAGAGAACTTGTGTAGAACACCCATGTACAGATTGGATTAATAGAAGAGTCTTTGATTCAACTCCATGGTTTGTGTTGTTTTTTTGTGTTGATATTATGCTTATGGATGTTTGTTTCCTTTGTATACATTTTCTTTTGAATATGTTGTGCATGTGGTTTCAGAGGTTTATTGAAGTCTGAGATAGAAGAGAATGAGTTTCAATTGTTTCTCTGTCTGAGCCAGGAGATTCCTGCATAGAGTGCAGTCGAATTCATCCGCATAGAGTGCGTTGATGAGGCTCAACAGTTAAACTCTCATTCTCGCTCGCCCAGAGTTGAATTGGGTTATCAGAGCCGCGCAGGAGACGTGCAGGCTGAATTTGAAGTCTCAGTGGGAAGTCTGAGCAAAGGAAGGTAGAGACTGTTGTTGCTGTAGGCGCACAGAGTCTGGAAGACTCAACACTTCGAGAGTTGTTGAGGTCGAGCGCAAGGAGTGTGCTGGCATCCCTCTGAAGGGGTGGGAGAAATTAAGCTCAGGAGGGATATTTCCTTTCGTCGACATTGTGGGAATAGAACCAGGTGAGACTCGAACTGCAACGGGGTTTTGGGACAGAAGAAATCTCCAAGAAGGAGAATCAACGGTCAAGGTTCGCGGAGAAGAAATCGCGAAGTCCCGAGGATCGTTGGATCATGGAGAAGCTGCACGGGAGTTAAACTATACCCGTAGGAAGGACCAGAGTCCATCGGGGTTCGACATTCAGCAATTGACAAGGTGAGGCGCAGACTCGTTGAAATCGCGAGTCACAATTTCCCGAGTTATTCGGAACCGTCGATCCCCACAGGACAGGTGGCACGAGATTCCAGGAGGTCGGGATTCGACATTCGGGGTTTTGTGATGCAAAGGATTTTCGACCGGTGAAATCGTGATCCCGCGATTCTCGATCACACGAGAGAAGGAAGTGACGTGGCAGAGTGGGAAAACGAGATTTAGTGGAGGACATGTATCATCGGAGTTCGGGGTTCGGAGTTGTGGCGCAAGTGAAACATAGCATCGCACACGTCGATTTCCCGATAGGGAAAACCTTGACATACGAAGGTGTTGACCCGTTGACCCATCGGGGTTCGAGATTTGGAGTTGCACGAGATCGTGCATACAGGTTCGCGAATACCGCGAAATCCAATTTCCCGATAAGCAAAGGGGAGATCACCGAAGGAGAACTGTGGGTAGTGAGAACTCCCGAGAGGAGTTGGAAGAGTTCTTTGACTCTTCGGGCCTGTGTAAAAGAAGGTCCTGGAGGAAGCGGCTGCTGCCGAGAGCGGTTGCGTCAGAGTGGTATTAGAGCGAGAATTCTCTATTTTCTGTAGCAGAGACAGAAGTACACCATGCCACCTAGAAGAGAAAGGCAGTCACCTAATCGAGAAGACAGGGACGCTCGGAGAAGGGGTAGACCAGCAGGAAACCCAAAGATGGAGCAACAGATGAGAGATCTCCCAGCAAGGCTTGAGGAGATGGAGACTGCGCAGAGACGCAGAGCTGGTGCAGTAGAGTTCAGTGATTCCGAGACTGAAGAGGAAGCTGGACATGATACAGAAGAGGTCACAGCAGAGGATGCCTTGACCGGAAGGTTGATTAGAGCCATTTCTAGGATGAGCTCAAAGACAAAAATGGACATTCCTGTTTATGAAGGGAGTCTAAATGCAGAGGAGTTGCTGGATTGGATCCGAGCACTCGACACCTACTTCGATTATGAGGATATCGAAGAGGACAAGAAGGTAAGGCATGCTGTTACCAAGTTGAAAGGACATGCAGCCTTATGGTGGGATGAGTTGTAGGCTGATAGGCACTGCAAAGGAAAACAGAAGATTAAGAGCTGGGATAGAATGATCGCTAAGATGAAAGAGAAATTCATCCCCAGAGATTACCAGATCACTCTGTTCAGGAAAATGCAGAACCTGAGACAGAATCTGATGATGGTGAAAGAGTACATCGAGGAATTTTATAGACTCAACATTCGAGCAGGTCATCGGGAGAGCGATGATGAAAAGGTGGTGAGGTACCTGAATGGGTTGAGGTATGACTTTCAGGATGAATTAAGTATGGTTACCATCCGAACAGTTGAGGATGCGTACCAGATGGCTCTGAAAGCCAAAGAGAAGCTGAGCCGCAAGTAAGGACAGTGAGGGCAAGGCAGGAGTCAGCCCAGAGGTAAGGCAATTGCCCAAGAAAAGTTTCAGAAGCCCAAGGAGGAGTGGAAGAGACCTCAGGGTAAGGTTGAGAGAGGTGGAACCTCACAACAAAGGCAGCAATATGCTGAGCCGAGGAGGTAGCATATAGAGCAGGGTGGTGGATATGCTGATGCCAACACTATTCCTCGTACCCGAGGTAGAGGAAGAGGCCGTGGAGGAATCATCACGTGTTTTACGTGTGGGAAAGACGGACACAAGGCTGTTGACTGTCCAGACAGGAAACCGGATAGAGGAGAAACTCACATCACTGAGGTGCAGAGGCGTGATGCTGAGACACAAGATGCATACAGCTGAAGGTCGCTTGGAATGCATAAGATTCTTTTAACACCTGAGAAATAGGTGGAGAGCGTAGTGTAGAGGAGCAGACTGTTCAGAACGGCTTGCACAACCAAGGACAGGAAATGCAAAGTCATAGTTGACAGTGGGAGCACTGATAATCTCGTTTCGACCGAGATGGTGGAAAATATGGAGCTGAAAACGACTAAGCACCCGAGTCCATATAAAGTCTCGTGGCTACAAAAAGGACACTGGGTAAGTGTCACTAAAAAATGCTTAGTTAAATTCAAGATTGGGAATTATCATGATGAGATTCTGTGTGATGTTATTCCCATGGATGTATGTCATATACTGCTGGGTAGACCATGGCAGTATGACAAAAATGTTGTTCATGATGGGAGGATGAACACATACACTCTGGAGAAAGATGGGAGAACCCATCGATTGCTTCTGATAAAGGATAAAGAAGTGAAGCCGGAAGTAACCAGCACAATACTTCTCATGAGTGGTAAGGAACTTCTCACGGAGATGGAGAAGAATGAAGATCCACAATTCTTTGTTGTCAGGAAGCCGAGAATTGTCCTGACAAGCACAAGAGTGGACGACTTGCCAGATGAGATTCAGGAACTGTTGGGAGAGTTTGCTGATATCATCGTGGATGAACTACCTCATTTGTTACCATCGATGAGGAGAGCGAGTCACCACATAGATCTCATACCGGGAGCAAGTTTACTGAATAAGGCCGCGTACAGGTTGATGCCTCAAGAGAATGAGGAGGTCAAGAATCAGGTACAGGATTTGTTGGATAAAGGACTGGTTAGGGAGAGTCTGCGTCCATGTGCTGTTCCGACAGTACTAAGTATGAAGAAGGATGGAGGCTGGAGAATGTGTACAGACTCCAGAGAGATAAACAAAATCACCATCAGGTACAGATTTCCACTGCCGAGAATGGATGATCTGATGGATTGCCTGAGTGGGGCAAATTATTTTTCAAAGATTGATCTCAAGAGCGGATATCACCAGATTCGGATGAGAGAGGGTGATGAATGGAAAACAACATTCAAAACAAATGAAGGTTTGTACGAATGGCTGGTCATGCCGTTTGGTTTGACAAATGCGCCAAGCACTTTTATGAGGCTGATGAATGAAGTCCCGCGGGAATTCATGGGCAAATTTGTGGTCGTATATTTGGACGACATACTGATTTTCAGTAAGACCAGGGCTGAGCATGTAAAACATTTGGCCATTGTAATGAGAAGGCTACAGTAGGAGAAGTTGTTGATCAATTTGAATAAGTGCTCGTTCATGCAGATAGAACTCATTTATTTGGGTTTTGTGATTTCGGCAAATGAGCTGAAGATGGATCCTTAGAAGGTGGAAGTAATCAGTAATTGACCATCACCGAGAAATGTTTTCGAGGTGAGGAGTTTCCATGGATTAACTAGTTTCTACAGAAAATTCATTCGAAATTTTAGTGGAATAAGCGCCGCAATGATGGATACAGTGAAGAAGCGACATAAATTTTTTCATTGGACAGCCGAGGCTGAGGGAAGCTTCAATCTCTTGAAGTGGAAGATAACAGAGCAACCAATTCTGGTGTTGCCTGATTTTCAGAAAACATTTCAAGTGAAATGTGATGCCAGTGGGTATGTTGTAGGAGGGGTCCTGAGTCAAGATGACAAACCTGTTGCATATTACAGCGAGAAGTTAGATGATTCCAAGTTGAAACACTCCACATACGATAAAGAGTTTTATGCCATTATACAGGCATTGAAAAAGTGGAGGCATTACTTGATACCCAAGGAATTTGTTTTGTAACGCGATAATCATGCATTGCAGTTTATAAGTCAAGAGGAGAAGTTGAACCAGAAGCATGCAAAATGGGTAGAGTACATGCAAAATTTTACGTTTGTAATTAAGCACATTTCTAGAACTGCTAACAAAGTGGCTGATGCTTTGAGCAGGAAATGTTTATTGCTGTAGGAGTTCAGAGTCAAAACCTTAGGTTTTGAGAACCTCAAAGATATGTATGCAGGTGATGCAGATTTCTGAGAGGCATACGAGGCAGCTGAGAATCCAGTTCTCAGGGATTGGAGTCCATGGCTGGAATATATGATCCAGGAAGGATTGTTGTTCAGGGGCAATCAATTGTGCATACTGAATTTCTCCATGAGGAAGAATTTGGTGAAGGAAAAGCACAACGGTGGATTAGCAGGTCATTTTGGACATGATAAAACATTCGCGAAGCTAAGCAAATCATATTTTTGGCCGAGGATGCGCACCGATGTCAAACGGTTTGTTGACAGATGCAGGATATGTCAACATACGAAGGGCCGAAAATAGAATGCTGGGTTATATCAGCCATTGCCCATACCTGAGAGGCCATGGGAGGCAATCAGTATGGATTTTGTTTTGGGTTTGCCGAGGACACACCGAGGAGTTGATTCCATCTTCGTGGTGGTAGATAGGTTCTCGAAGATGGCACATTTTATTCCGTGTCATAAAACCAGCGATGCGACGCACATCACAAACTTATTTTTCAAGGAGGTTGTTAGATTGCATGGATTACCGAGAAGCATAGTCTCGGATCGGGATACTAAATTCATAGGTAATTTTTGGAGGACGCTATGGAAAAATCTAGGAACTAATCTGGCATTTCGTTCAGCTTACCATCCACAGATAGACGGAAAGACTGAGGTGGTCAACAGGAGTCTAGGAGACTTACTGAGAGGCTTAGTGATGGAGCATCACAACAGTTGGGACCAGATATTGCCGCAGGAAGAATTTGCGTACAACGATTCAGTGAATCGGAGTACAGGCAAAAGTCCATTCCAAATTTTATATGGGACACAGCCGAGGGGAGTTTCTGAACTCAGGGAGTCAGAACAGGATGGAACTAGCAGCGCTAGTGCTGAAGAGTTCGCTGAGGCAATGCAGGAACTTCACGCGGAGGTGAGGCAGCGACTGCAGAAGTCCAATCAAGAGTATAAGCACAGAGCCGATCAACGGAAGAGACAACTTCAGTTTGAAGTTGGTGATCTCATTCTAGCGCACCTAAGGAAAGAAAGGTTCCGAAGGGGAACATATAACAAGCTCAAGATGAAGAAAATCGGACCGTGCAGAGTCCTGAGAAAATTTGGGGAGAATGCATATGAAATTGAGTTGCCAGAGGGCATCGGGATATCTCTGATGTTCAATATTTCGGATTTATACCCCTACAGGGCTGATGAAGCAGAAACAGGAGCTGAGGAACCAGTGGTCCAGTGGTAGAAACAATTACCAGTTGCACAGAAGCCTCAGATGGAGTGCATACTGGATAAAAGAGTAGGCAGAAAGACCAGGCGAAAGTAGTATTTTGAATACCTGGTGAAGTGGAAGAACCACCCAGTGGAGGATGCCAGCTGGGAGGCTGAGGCAGTGAGACAGAAAGAGGAGCCCATGAAATCTTTCGAGCCAAGGAGTATGATGCATGAGCATCGCTCACTCATCAAGCGAGCCAGCGCATGGAGAAGGAAAAGATAGCTGGACAAGCCAACAAACTTCTTTTTGAATTTCACCTTGATGTGGTTGCACCAAACATTAATGTATTGATTTGAAGAAGCACACTTGTATTGTAAATGGACCTTGAGCCTTTAAGCTCTCGTCCTAAGTAGATAGGAAGGCATTTATTAGATTTAATGCTGTTAGATAGGAATTTATTGTAGATTTGATAGCTTCAGATTTCGAGAGGGAAAACGGAATATAGGAACCCTCCTTTGTACATTGTATCATTCATGCAAGCGTTTAGAAGAGAAGAGCAGAGCAGAGAACTTGTGTAGAACACCCATGAACAGATTGGATTAATAGAAGAGTCTTTGATTCAACTCCATGGTTTGTGTTGTTTTTCTGTGTTGATATTATGCTTATGGATGTTTGTTTCCTTTGTATACATTTTCTTTTGAATATACTGTGCATGTGGTTTTAGAGGTTTATTGAAGTCTGAGATAGAGGAGAATGAGTTTCAATTGTTTCTCTGTCTGAGCTAGGAGATTCCTGCATAGAGTGCAGTCGAATTCATCCGCATAGAGTGCGTTGATGAGGCTCAACAGTTAAACTCTCATTCTCGCTCGCCCAGAGTTGAATTGGGTTATCAGAGCCGCGCAGGAGACGTGCAGGCTGAATTTGAAGTCTCAGTGGGAAGTCTGAGCAAAGGAAGGTAGAGACTGTTGTTGCTGTAGGCGCACAGAGTCTGGAAGACTCAACACTTCGAGAGTTGTTGAGGTCGAGCGCAAGGAGTGTGCTGGCATCCCTCTGAAGGGGTGGGAGAAATTAAGCTCAGGAGGGATATTTCCTTTCGTCGACATTGTGGGAATAGAACCAGGTGAGACTCGAACTGCAACGGGGTTTTGGGACAGAAGAAATCTCCAAGAAGGAGAATCAACGGTCAAGGTTCGCGGAGAAGAAATCGCGAAGTCCCGAGGATCGTTGGATCATGGAGAAGCTGCACGGGAGTTAAACTATACCCGTAGGAAGGACCAGAGTCCATCGGGGTTCGACATTCAGCAATTGACAAGGTGAGGCGCAGACTCGTTGAAATCGCGAGTCACAATTTCCCGAGTTATTCGGAACCGTCGATCCCCACAGGACAGGTGGCACGAGATTCCAGGAGGTCGGGATTCGACATTCGGGGTTTTGTGATGCAAAGGATTTTCGACCGGTGAAATCGTGATCCCGCGATTCTCGATCACACGAGAGAAGGAAGTGACGTGGCAGAGTGGGAAAACGAGATTTAGTGGAGGACATGTATCATCGGAGTTCGGGGTTCGGAGTTGTGGCGCAAGTGAAACATAGCATCGCACACGTCGATTTCCCGATAGGGAAAACCTTGACATACGAAGGTGTTGACCCGTTGACCCATCGGGGTTCGAGATTTGGAGTTGCACGAGATCGTGCATACAGGTTCGCGAATACCGCGAAATCCAATTTCCCGATAAGCAAAGGGGAGATCACCGAAGGAGAACTGTGGGTAGTGAGAACTCCCGAGAGGAGTTGGAAGAGTTCTTTGACTCTTCGGGCCTGTGTAAAAGAAGGTCCTGGAGGAAGCGGCTGCTGCCGAGAGCGGTTGCGTCAGAGTGGTATCAGAGCGGGAATTCTCTATTTTCTATAGCAGAGACAGAAGTACACCATGCCGCCTAGAAGAGAAAGGCAATCACCTGATCGAGAAGACAGGGATGCTCGGAGAAGGGGTAGACCAGCAGGAAACCTAGAGATGGAGCGACATATGAGAGATCTCCGAGCAAGGCTTGAGGAGATGGAGACTGCGCAGAGACGCGGAGCTAGTGTAGTAGAGTTCAGTGATTCCGAGGTTGAAGAGGAAGCTGGACACGATACAGAATAGGTCACAGCAGAGGATGCCTCGATCGAAAGGTTGATTAGAGCCATTTCTAGGATGAGCTCAAAGAGAAAAATGGACATTCTCGTTTATGAAGGGAGTCTAAATGCAGAGGAGTTGCTGGATTGGATCCGAGCACTCGACACCTACTTCGATTATGAGGATATCGAAGAGGACAAGGAGGTAAGGCATGCTGTTACCAAGTTGAAAGGACATGCGGCCTTATGGTGGGATGAGTTGCAGGCTGATAGGCGTTGCAAAGGAAAATAGAAGATTAAGAGCTGGGATAGAATGATCGCTAAGATGAAAGTGAAATTCATCCCCAGAGATTACCAGATCACTCTGTTCAGGCGAATGTAGAACCTGAGACAGAAGCTGATGACGGTGAAAGAGTACACCGAGGAATTTTATAGACTCAACATTCGAGAAGGTCATCGGGAGAGCGATGACGAAAAGGTGGCGAGGTACCTGGATGGGTTGAGGTATGACATTCAGGATGAATTAAGTATGGTTACCATCCGAACAGTTGAGGATGTGTACCAGATGTCTCTGAAAGCTGAAGAGAAGCTAAGATGCAAGCAAGGACAACGAGGGCAAGGTAGGAGTCAACCCAGAGGCAAGGAAATTGCCCAAGAAAAGTTTCAGAAGCCCAAGGAGGAGTGGAAGAGACCTCAGGGTAAGGTTGAGAGAGGTGGAACCTCACAACAAAGGCAACAATATGCTGAGCCGAGGAGGTAGCATACAGAGCAGGGTGGAGGATATGCTGACGCCAACGCTATTCCTCCTATCCGAGGTAGAGGAAGAGGCCGTGGAGGAATCATCACGTGTTTTATGTGTGGGAAATATGGACACAAGGCCGTTGACTGTCCAGACAGGAAACCGGACAGAGGAGAAACTCACATCACTGAGGCGCAGAGGCGTGATGCTGAGACAGAAGATGCAGACAGCGGAAGGTCGCTTGGAATACATAAGATTCTTTTAACACCTGAAAAAGAGGTGGAGAGCGCAGTGCAGAGGAGTAGACTGTTCAGAACGGCTTGCACAGCCAAGGACAGAAAATGCAAAGTCATAGTTGACAGTGGGAGCACTGATAATCTCGTTTCGACCGAGATGGTGGAAAAGCTGGAGCTGAAAACGACTAAGCACCCGAGTCCATATAAAGTCTCCTGGCTACAAAAAGGACACCGGGTAAGTGTCACTAAAAAATGCTTAGTTAAATTCAAGTTTGGGAATTATCATGATGAGATTCTGTGTGATGTTATTCCCATGGATGTATGTCATATACTGCTGGGTAGACCATGGCAGTATGACAGAAATGTTGTTCATGATGGGAGGATGAACACATACACTCTGGAGAAAGATGGGAGAACCCATCGATTGCTTCCGATAAAGGATAAAGAAGTGAAGCCAGAAGTAACTAGCACAATACTTCTCATGAGTGGGAATGAACTTCTCACGGAGATGGCGAAGAATGAAGATCCACAATTCTTTGTTGTCAGGAAGCCGAGAATTGTCCTGACAAGCACAAGAGTGGACGACTTGCCAGACGAGATTCAAGAACTGTTGGGAGAGTTCGTTGATATCATCGTGGACGAACTACCTCGTTCTTTACCACCGATGAGGAGTGTGAGTCACCACATAGTTATCATACCCGGAGCAATTTTACCGAATAAGGATGCGTACAGGTTGATGCCTCAAGAGAACAAGGAGGTCAAGAATCAGGTACAGGATTTGTTGGATAAAGGACTGGTTAGGGAGAGTCTGAGTCCATGTGCTGTTCCGACAGTACTAAGTCTGAAGAAGGATGGAGGCTGGAGAATGTGTATAGACTCGAGAGCGATAAACAAAATCACCATCAGGTACAGATTTCCACTGCCGTGAATGGATGATCTGATGGATTGTCTGAGTGGGGCAAATTATTTTTCAAAGATTGATCTCAAGAGAGGATATCAGCAGATTCAGATGAGAGAGGGTGATGACTAGAAAACATCATTCAAAACAAATGAAGGTTTGTACGAATGGCTGGTCATGCCGTTTGGTTTGACAAACGCGCCAAGCACTTTTATGAGGCTGATGAATGAAGTCCTGCGGGAATTCATGGGAAATTTTGTGGTCATATATTTGGATGACATATTGATTTTCAGTAAGACCAGGGCTGAGCATGTAAAACATTTGGCCATTGTAATGAGAAGGCTACAGCAGGAGAAGCTGTTGATCAATTTGAAGAAGTTCTTGTTCATGCAGACATAACTCATTTATTTGGGTTTTGTGATTTCGGCAAATGAGCTGAAGATGGATCCTGAGAAGGTGGAAGTAATCAAGAATTGGCCATCACCGAGAAATGTTTTCGAGGTGAGGAGTTTCCATGGATTAACTAGTTTCTACAGAAAATTCGTTCGGAATTTTAGTGGAATTAGCGCCGCAATGATGGATACAGTGAAGAAGCGACATAAAGTTTTTCATTGGACAGCCAAGGCTGAGGGAAGCTTCAATATGTTGAAGCGGAAGATAACAGAGCAACCAATTCTGGTGTTGCCTGATTTTCAGAAAACATTTCAAGTGAAATGTGATGCCAGTGGGTATGCTGTAGGAGGGGTACTGAGTCAAGATGACAGACCTGTTGCATATTACAGCGAGAAGCTGGATGATGCCAAGTTGAAATACTCCACATACGATAAAGAGTTTTATGCCATTATACAGACATTGAAAATGTGGAGGCATTAATTTATACCCAAGGAATTTGTTTTGTACAACGATAATCATGCATTGCAGTTTATAAGTCAACAGGAGAAGTTGAACCAGAAGCATGAAAAGTGGGTAGAGTACATGCAAAATTTTACGTTTGTAATTAAGCACATTTCTGGAACTGCTAACAAAGTGGCTGATGCTTTGAGCAGGAAATGTTTATTGCTGCAGGAGTTCAGAGTCAAAACCTTAGGTTTTGAGAACCTCAAAGATATGTATGCAGGTGATGTAGATTTTCGAGAGGCATACAAGGCAGTTGAGAATCCAGTTCTCAGGGATCGGAGTCCGTGGCTGGAATATATGATCCAGGAAGGATTGTTGTTCAGGGGCAATCAATTGTGCATACCGAATTGCTCCATGAGGGAGAATTTGGTGAAGGAAAAGCACAACGGCGGATTAGCAGGTCATTTTGGACATGCCAAAACATTCGTGAAGCTAAGCGAATCGTATTTTTGGCCGGGGATGCGCACCGATGTCAAATGGTTTGTTGACAGATGCAAGATATGTCAACATACGAAGGGCCGAAAATAGAATGTTGGGTTATATCAACCATTTCCCATACCTGAGAGGCCATGGGAGGCAATCCGTATGGATTTTGTTTTGGGTTTGCCGAGGACACACCGAGGAGTTGATTCCATCTTCGTGGTGGTAGACAGGTTCTCGAAGATGGCACATTTTATTCTGTGTCATAAGACCAGCGATGCGACGCACATCGCAAACTTATTTTTCAAGGAGGTTGTTAGATTGCATGGATTGCTGAGAAGCATAGTCTCAGATCGGGATACTAAATTGATAGGTCATTTTTCGAGGACGCTATGGAAAAATCTAGGAACTAATCTGGTATTTTGTTCAGCTTACCATCCGCAGACGGACGGACAGACCGAGGTGGTCAACAGGAGTCTGGAAGACTTACTGAGAGGCTTAGTGATGGAGCATCACAGCAGTTGGGACCAGATATTGCCGCAGGCAGAATTTGCGTACAACGATTCAGTGAATCGAAGTACAGGCAAAAGTCCATTCCAAATTTTATATGGGACACAACCGAGGGGAGTTTCTAAACTCAGGGAGTCAGAACAGGCTGGAACTAGCAGCGCTAGTGCTGAAGAGTTCACTGAGGCAATGCAGGAACTTCACGCGGAGGTGAGGCAGCGACTGCAGAAGTCCAATCAAGAGTATAAGCGCAGAGCCGATCAATGGAAGAGAAAACTTCAGTTTGAAGTTGGTGATCTCGTTCTAGCACACCTGAGGAAAGAAAGGTTCCCGAGGGGAACATATAACAAGCTCAAGATGAAGAAAATCGGACCGTGCAGAGTCCTGAGAAAATTTGGGGAGAATGCATATGAAATTGAGTTGCCAGAGGGCATCGGGATATCTCCGATATTCAATATTTCAGATTTATACCCCTACAGGGCTGGTGAAGAAAAAACAGGAGCTGAGGAACCAGTGGTCCAGTGGCAGAAACAATTACCAGTTTCACAGAAGCCTCAGATGGAGTGCATACTGGATAAAAGAGTAGGCAGAAAGACCAGGCAGAAGGAGTATTTTGAATACCTGGTGAAGTGGAAGAACCACCCAGTGGAGGATGCCAGCTGGGAGACTTAGGTAGTGATACAAAAACATGGGTAGACTGTGCAGGAGCTCATGGACAGGAGCCCATGAAATCTTTTGAGCCAAGAAGTATGATGCAGGAGCATCGCTCACTTATCAAGCGAGCCAGCACGTGGAGAAGGAAAAGACAGTTGGACAAGCCAGTAAACTTCTTTTTGAATTTCACCTTGATGTGGTTGCTCCAAACATTAATGTATTGATTTGAAGAAGCGCACTTGTCTTGTAAATGGACCTTGATCCTTTAAGCTCTCATCCTAAGTAGATAGGAAGGCATTTATTAGATTTAATGTTGTTAGATAGGAATTTATTGTAGATTTGATAGCTTCAGATTTTGAGAGGGAAAACGGAATATAGGCACCCTCCTTTGTACATTGTATCATTCATGCAAGCGTTCAGAAGAGAAGAGCAGAGCAGAGAACTTGTGTAGAACACCCATGTACAGATTGGATTAATAGAAGAGTCTTTGATTCAACTCCATGGTTTGTGTTGTTTTTCTGTGTTGATATTATGCTTATGGATGTTTGTTTCCTTTGTATACATTTTCTTTTGAATATGATCTGCATGTGGTTTCAGAGGTTTATTGAAGTCTGAGATAGAGGAGAATGAGTTTCAATTTTTTCTCTGTCTGAGCCAGGAGATTCCTGCATAGAGTGTAGTCGAATTCATCCGCATAGAGTGCGTTTATGAGGCTCAATAGTTAAACTCTCATTCTCGCTCGCCCAGAGTTGAATTGGGTTATCAGAGCCGTGCAGGAGACGTGCAGGCTGAATTTGAAGTCTCAGTGGGAAGTTTGAGCAAAGGAAGGTAGAGACTGCTGTTGCTGTAGGCGCACAGAGTCTGGAAGACTCAACACTTCGAGAGATGTTGAGGTTGAGTGCAAGGAGTGTGTTGGAATCCCTCTGAAGGGGTGGGAGAAATTAAGCTCAGGAGGGATAGTTCCTTTCGTCGACAATGTGGGAACAGACCCAGGTGAGACTCGAACCGCAACGGGGTTTTGGGAAAGAAGAAATATCCAAGAAGGAGAATCAACGGTCAAGGTTCGCGGAGAAGAAATAGCGAAGTCCCGAGGATCATTGGATCATGGAGAAGCTGTGCGGGAGTTAAACTATAGGCGCAGGAAGGACCAGAGTCCATCAGGGTTCGGCATTCGGCGATTGACAAGGTGAGGTGCAGACTCGTTGAAATCGCGAGTCGCAATTTCTCGAGTTATTCAGAGCCGTCGATCCCCACAGGACAGGTGGCAAGAGATCCCAGGAGGTCGGGATTCGACATTCGGGGTTTTGTGATGCAAAGGATTTTCGACCGGTGAAACTGCGATCCCGTGATTCCCGATCGCACGAGAGAAGGAAGTGACGTGGCAGAGTGGGACCACGAGATTTAGTGGAGGACAGGTATCATCGGAGTTCGGGGTTCGGAGTTGTGGTGCAAGTGAAACATAGCATCGCACACGCCGATTTCCCAATAGGGAAAACTCTGACATACAAAGGTGTTGACTCGTTGACCCATCGGGGTTCGGGATTTGGAGTTGCACGAGATCGTGCATACAGGTTCGCGAATACCGCGAAACCCGATTTCTCGATAATCAAAGGGGAGATCATCGAAGGAGAACTGTGGGTAGTGAGAACTCCCGAGAGGAGTTGGAAGAGTTCTTTGACTCTTCGGGCCTGTGTAAAAGAAAGTCCTGGAGGAAGCGGCTGCTGCCGAGAGCGGTTGCGTCACCAACTATCGATTGTACTTGCCTGGTGACTGACTGCGAGATAGAAAAATATTTTCCTTTTTGTAGGGACTTACAAATGTGACTGTGAGGGTATACCACAATACCTAGGGTAGAGGTCAGATCAGACTTTATAGAGTATACCCAGAGTGTGTTTCCATTTTCGAGTTACACTTGCACCGATAATTTGCTCTAGTGTTTATTAGCGTACCTAGTCTTCCCGTCAGTTTGTTGATTGCTTGATTTTCCTTTAAGGACCTTTTAGTTTTTTCTCTGTGTTTCATGCTATCTTAAACTTACACTGTCGGTTGATTATTTCACAAGGTCGAAGATTAACAACTCTGTCATTCACGTAGGTTTTAGGGCTTACCGCCGGTAAATTTGGAGGCACCTCCGCCACCGCTGAGACAAAGGATAGATTAGGAGGATTATTTTGAAGCGACTATACCGAAAAAAGTTGTGCCCAAGTCTGCTCCTATAGAATATACACTTGCACTGGAGGAGCCTATCGTTTCTAACCTTGAAGCTAGCTTCAGGCCTACAAACCCTCCGATCACTAATTTATTAGCACCACTCCTTATTTAAGTAGTCCCTCCTGAGTTGGATTCACCTGATCGTCATCTTGTTAGACAATTGGCGATGGAAGAAACTAATGATACCTCTTCTGGGAGTCCTCATACTCCCATTTTGGCTGCAGGGGGAGGTGGTGTCACACCCCCTTCCCCACCTTCACCTTTAAGGACTACGACTAACGAGACACCTACAACTTCTGGTAGTGGCACTGTCCCCACAACGTCTATGACCATTTTTCCTTCTATACAAAACACGTTTGGCACTCCCTTTTCATATGGGATTCTGATTTTTTACTCTAGCTCGACTTTAACTTACTCTACTTTATAGACTGTTGGTATGGGGGAAGAGAGTTCTAGTTCTCCCTTGCGAGGATCCTTCACAGGAACCACTGCTCCATTTAATGTTATCCCTTATGGTGGGGGTCATATACCTCCTCTGTCACCTTCACTTGGAGGTGCTTTCTAGTAGCCATACAGGCTTAATACCAGTTCCAACTTGTTTAGTGGAGGGAGTCATGGGCCTCGGTCCTATATGAATCTGGTTGGTTCTATTCCTTTCTCTTTGTTTGGTGATTTAAAAAACAATGCTTTCTCATCGTCTTTATTCTCGTCATGGGGAAACCCCATATTTAATCAACCCAACCCTATGCAAGGATTCATTACTTCATAGGGAGTGATGACATGAGATTTATCCTCTCAAGGTCTTGGAAATCCCTGGCAGGGATCATTTCCTTCGCAAGGGATGTCGATCGGGGGAAACCCCTCCCATGCTCTATGGGACCCTGGGCAGGGTTCAATACCTATGTCAAGAGGATCGGTTGGAGGAATCCCCAACCAAGGTCCTTGGAATACCATGCAGGGATAAATCCCTACCTAAGGTATGTCATTGAATTACGTGAATGCATCGACGATGAAAAATAACATGCAAACTCATTTTAGTAGCCAAGGACACCATGGTTTCTACCAAAACCTTGGCCACCAAGAAAAATTTTCTTGGAAACCTAGTGCCATTCAAAACCTAGGTTCCTCTTTTCCTTTGAATCCACCACAACCTAGGTTACCTTTCTTGACAACTCTTCATTTTCCATATTTTTCAAGATTGTTGAATGATATGATCTGCCATGATTCGTGTTGACCTCCCATGCTGACTAAGTTTCCCTCAAACGTACCTAAATTTCAAGGAAATCCCAACGAAGAACTGAGTGATCATGTTACAACGTTTCATTTATGGTGCTCCTCCAACTTGTTGAAGGATGACTCTGTTCAGTTGCATTTATTTCAACTCACTCTCATAGGAGGTGTTTGTTAATCCCTAAATAGTGGCTCATTACCCCTTAATTGGGGCATATTACATTATTAATTTTATTTTATTTATGTCGTCTTTATTCCATTAGTTGTAATTGTACCTCCTAGTCTCCTATATATACCAAGGAGACATTTTCATTTGGAATCATCTTTTATTTGGACATTTATGTGGGGTATAAGGAGGTTTCCCCCTTGAAGAGGCTTATTACCTGAAATTCTCTCTTTTTCAAGGCATTTAATACTTATTCTGAGGTTTTTCTATGCTATATTGATATTTGGTTCTTAACATATGGTATCAGAGCTCAAGGTCTTGGGGTTTTGCTGCTACATCCGAGACACCGTGAATTTTTTGTGATAAATTTTTTTCTACAATGTTTTAGAAGGAACATCTTGGATGATATTTAATAGATAGATCAAGGTATGTTGGGTGAAAATTTCAGCTCTTGAGGCATTATAATTTCAGAGATAAACCCTGTGTAAGATAGGGTTTTGGAATCATCCTGAATTGAGTCATTGTGGAATTTTCTCTATAAAATGTTTTCTGTAATGTTTCAGACCCTGAAATCTGGAGGATATTCATAGAAATTAGTAAGGTATCTATGGTAAAAATTTCATCATCTGGTTCATCTTACATTTGTAGATACACCTTGTGGAAGATAGGGTATCTAATTAGTCCTATTGACTAGTATCAAACAGGGTTTCCAGGTAAAAAAATCATAAATTCTTCCTGGAGTATCCAAATTGAGGGAGACTAGTTGCATTGGACAGTGGACAGTCCATGGTATTTATGGTACGATTTTCATAATTTTATATCAATTATTTTGTGCGGGGCACACCATACAAGTGAGATCTACTGGAAAGGCCAAAAATCAGCAAGTTGTGGGGAAGTTATCGTAAATTCCACTTGGCACATCCATTTTTTTATCAGACCTTTGGAATTGTAGAGAAGAAATACCAGAGAACTAAAAAAAGGAAAAATTCATACCTAGAAGGGATGGAATTTTGGATATACAATAAAAGGAAGATTGTCTAGCAGAACCACTTCAAAATCAAGGTTTAAAGTGATACTTGGCCAACATGCCACCAAAAAAGGGAACTTCTACACCAAATAAGCCTCTAGACAGTCCTACTTGGACTGTTGATGAAGGTGAAGAAATGTGTAGGGATATAAATGATTTACAAAAGAAGACAGTAACAAAAGATGAACTACAAGAGATGAGGGATTCAATAAATACTAAGATGGATGGTTTAAAAGGGGAGATCATGGAAGGATTGAAAAATTTCCTAATAGAAAGGACACCTGAAAGTGAAAATGTATCCCATGAAATTAATGATGAGGACACAAGGAAGATGAATCAAGAATGGAGAAACCCTAACTTTGGGTTGAAGACCAACCACTTTCCTAAGATCGATATGAGGAAGTTTGATGGAAAGGACCCAATCACATGGATACTTCAGATGGAGCAATTCTTTGATCTAAACAATGTGCCACATACACAAAAGGTATAGATTGCTTCTTTATATTTAAAACCCAATCAATTTGTGTGGTATCGATGGCTTTGTTCTCGCAAATCACTCATCACTTGGACAATTTTCACGAAATAAATGATAGCACACTATGAGGATACAAGGAGCAATACCTTCTTTAGCCAATTGATAAATATCAAGCAAAAGGGTTCAGTTACAGAGCACATTGAGAACTTCCAAAGATTGAATGTAAAGGTAACAGATATTCCAGATGAGCACTTGATTGATTTATTCCTAGGAAATTTAAGGGATAACATTTAACATGAGGTTCGTCTTTGGGAACCCAAATCATTGGAGAATGCATTTAGGGTGGAAAGAAATGTTGAAAGCAAAAATGTGGCTATGGATACTAGAAGGACCACTCCTAACATCTATCGAGAGAATAATGGTCCTTCTTATAAAACACCTCAACCTACCAGGTTGACACCTCAACAATTGGAGGAAAGAAAATAAAAAGGTTTATGCTTTAATTGTGACAGCAAGTATAGTAAGGGACATAAGTGTGGTGAGAAAAAATTATTCTACATAGATTGTAAAGAGGAATAAGAACAAGAACAAGAACAAGAACCATCTCAAGATGCAAATGTAGATGTAATTTCTTCTAAAGAGTTGACTCCCACGATATCATGTAATGCATTGGCTAGAATTAGCACTCCTCAAACCCTCCAGATCGAAGGATATATCAAAAAGAAAAAGGTATAGTCCTAATTGATTCGGGTAGTACTCATAATATCATTCACTATAAATTAGACAAAGCTCTTAATTGCTTTGTATATCCAACACCAAAGTTTCAAGTAATGATTGCATATGGAGGAACTATCAATTGCTCAGAAAAATGCAATAAGATCAGTCTTACTATGGGGGAATATGTAATGAATAGTCCAATGATTGCTATACCCATGGGTGGTGCTGATGTTGTACTAGGAATCCAATGGTTACAATCATTAGGAACAATGGATTTTAATTTTCAAGAACTTTTCATGAAATTTTCATTGGAAGGAAAATAAATTGAGTTAAGAGGTATCAAATGGAAACTCAGTAAGGTGATAAGCTCCATTGACATGACAAAATTATTGAAAAAGGGGCATCAAGGTGTAATTGCACAACTATTCTCACTAGATGTTCAAACATCTAGGCCATATATTCCTCTAGATATCCAAGGGATCATTGATAAGCATTCCAAAGTATTTGAAGATATTCAGAAAGGTCTTCCACCCACTCGAAATCATGATCATGATATTCACCTAATTCCTGGGAGTGTTCCTCCTAACATCAGGCCATATAGATACCCTTATGCCCAAAAGAGTGAAATTGAGAGCATGGTTGAAGAAATGTTAGAGGATGGCATTATTAGACCTAGCCAAAGTTCTTACTCTGCACCGG
>JZKD02S1672665.1:2726885-2737991 GCA_000966675.3 Picea glauca
TACAAACAGATGTCCCTCAAGCAAGCCAAGAAGGATAATAAATTATCACCAAAGTACTATGGCCCTTATAAGGTGTTGCAAAATATTGGTACTATGGAATACAAATTGGAGTTTCTTGAATCTTCACGAGTACACCCAAATTTCCATGTTTCATGCTTAAATAAGTTTATATGTGACAAGATCCTAGTTCAAACTATATTTCCAGAACTTGATGAGGAAGGAAAAATCATATTGGAGCCTGAAGCCATCATTGACACAAGAATTCGCCAGCTGAGGAATAGATCCATTTCAGAGTATCTTGTTAAATGGAGGAAACTTTCAGCTGAAGATTCCACTTAAGAAGATGAGTATTTTATACAGAAGCATCCAGAGTTACTCAAGCGTTGCAGACAACACTTGTCTCAAGGGGAGGGGCATGTTAAGCCCTAAATAATGGCTCATTACTTCTTAATTGGGGCATATTACATTAGTAATGTTATTTTATTTATGTCGTCTTTATTCCATTAGTTGTAATTGTACCTCCTAGTCTCCTATATATACCAAGGAGACATTTTCATTTGGAATCATATTTTATTTGGACATTTATGTGGGGTATAAGGAGGTTGCCCCCTCGAAGAGGCTTATTACCTGAAATTATCTCTTTTTCAAGGCATTCAGTACTTATTCTGAGGTTTTTCTATGTTATATTGATATTTGGTTCTTAACAGTGTTGTGAAATTGTATATCAAGATCAATAGCTCAAAGTATTCTTACTTTAACGACCTAACAATGGTTTTCTTAAACCATTTCCAGTTACCGGTGAGATACGATGTCAACACCGAATTGTTGGCCAACTTCGAGAAAACAAAATTCGTCCATATATCCAATCACATCCGAGAGTGGCATCACTGAAAGAGATTCATAGATGATTTTAGGGGCTAAATTTCGCAAATGGGCTAATTTTCCATGGTTTTTCCCAAAAAACGATTCGCCAATTTCAATTTTTTCTAAAAAATATTCGCCCTAATTCCATAGAATAATTTTTTTTTTACCTTAAAAATCTCCAAAATTTTATAGAACCTATATCAAATCCTTAGAAGTTTGAATATTTTCACAAATCTATCGCCAAACATTTTACATTTTGCATATTAAGGAGTAGTAATATTAGCCCATGTTTCTACATATTAATATAATTTTCCATCCTTAAAATCATCCCTAAAGAGCTTGATCAAAGTTAAGGTCCCCCCATCATTTTTGATCGAGTGGTTCCTAAAGTCCTTGGTGCCTTGTGTCTCCAAAGACGTCGCGACTTCCAGAGTATTTTACGAAGAAGAGGCTATTATGAGAGCCCAACAACTGGAATTTATTTAATCTCAATATGGTATGTTTTACGAGATTCTCTTGAATGCACCATGATCGAATTTTGAAAAAACCAAACAGAAGTTTGGGCCTCATGCCGATGGTATAGTAGGATCAATACAAAGTAATCTAATAGATCATTTGACTAACTAGTTGCAACAATTATCGATTCAACAAACTGTGGCTAGCTAAACTTCTAGTTCGGTTGCCCCCGCAACCCAAACGTCAGAAGTACACAGTGCATAGTCAACGAATCCCAAGGGTAACCAACAACCTGAGGGAAAGAGGAAAGGCAAAGGAAAGAATGGTAAGGGGGTTAAAAAGAGAATAATACTAGCAAGGGTAAAAATGAAAAGAAGAAGGTTAATTTTCCATGTAATCTTTGCACAGACGATCACTTGACTCACCAATGCCTTCGGCTTGAGGAAGACCAAAATATTTTGGCACAACAACAACCTGTTGTGTTAACTAACCCTTTCCCACAAGGGAAAAATATGGCTCAGGATTCCTCATCCACGAATGCACATGGGGGAAATCAGGGAGCCCCCATACTTAATGCTAATAATGGAGCCGCAAATGTATACATGATGAGCTCAGATACTCATCTATAGACCAGGGCTCACAATTACAGAATGTCTAAATCTACTGACAAGGGCAAAGAAGCTTCCAACCCATCGCCTCCTCTTCATATTGAGAAGAATGTGGGAGAAACTATGACTTGCATCCCTAAGGGTGCATTTAAGAAGGATTCTCACAACTCGAACGTAAGGGCTACTCATAATTACTCTGTCATGGAGGATCTGGCACAAAATCCTTGAGTGGTGTATGCTTTGGAAGTTCTCCAGAGTTTCCCCTCATAGAGAAAATAATTTGGTTGATGAGATTTTTGTGGTGAGAAGTGTTTTCAGATGTGTTCGGAGAAACCACAGTATTGTCAATGGATTGTCAACGTTTCAGATCCATATCAGGATCCATCTTCAAGACAAGAATCTTGGGTTTTAATTGGTGAGAAGAGTTGGTTATAAATACTTGAGGTGAGGATAGATTTATGTGTCGGCTAGAGTCTTTGGTGAAATTTTTTTAGATTAGGTTTATTTAGGGTTTCAATTAATTAAAAAAAAAATGTTTATTAAAAAAATTTATTAATTTTTTTATTTAAATATTGGTAATTCTTTAAATGAAGGTGTATTTAATAAGTTTTATTGTTCTAGGTTTATTGATGAAGAAAGGTTAGTAGTTTTATAGGTTGTAAGTTAATATTAAGTTTTTTAATATAGATAAAGGTGTATTAGGTTTTAATTAGTGTTTTAGGTTAGGTTTTGTTTATCGAGTTTGGTGGTGTTATTAATAATAGTGAATAATAAAATAAAATAATTAATATTAAAATGTTTTTTATTATTGTTATTTAGGTAAGGAAATTTTAATATTAATTAAAATTAAAGAAATCATCGGTTTGATATTTACTTATCTGTACTTTTTCTTATTTTTATGAATCAAGGGGAACCAATTTTAACTTAATTCTAGGCTATTGTCTCTGTTTAGGTTGCTTGGGTGTTTACAGATTTCATTTTCTTCTCTAATAGGTCATTTAAAGAGTTGTTCTTCTTTGGCCAAAATTTTGGTGTCTTCTAGGTGAACATGGTGTTTTGTTTTAAGGGAGTGTTTTTCTAAGGTGGAGGTGCGAATGTGTTCATTCTTAATGTCAGCTCCATGTTATTTAATACCAATATGGAAGGAGCGACTAGTTTGACCGATGTAGCATTCTCCGCAAGAGCATTCTATTTTGTAAATTCCTTTGCCTTTGTGAGGGTCAAGTTTATCTTTAACGGATCTCATATTTTGTTTGATGGTTTCATGTGGTTTGAAGGAGGTCTTGATCTCTTTTTTGATAAGGACTTTTGCAATCTTATCAGTTACTCCTTGGATGTAAGGTAGGTAAGAATTTCTATTCGGGTTTTGGTTTTCTAGGGAGTTAGGAATTTTGCTAGTTTTTTCTAGGGATTTATTTATTGTGTTCATAATGTCTTTATGTTTATAACCTATGTTTTTAAAGATATTTGAGAGGTGATATTTTTCTTGTTCTAGGTTTGCTTCATGGGAGATTCTTATGGCTCTTGTGGCTAAATTTTTTAGGACTCCTAGTTTTTGGTTGGGGTGGTGATGGGAGTTTGCGTGGAGATAGTTTTATGTGTGGGTCATTTTTCTATAGACCGCATATCCTAGATTCCCATCACTTTTTATATTGATTAGAAATTCTAGAAAGGGGATGCTACCATTTTCTTCGAGTTCCATAGTGAATTTTATTTCTTCTTAGATGTTATTAAGGTGTTGAAAAAAAAATTGTAATTCTTGTTTCCTGTGGGGCCAAAGTACATTAGTGTCATCAACAAATTTATTCCACCTTGATGGTTTCAGGGGAAATGAGTCTAGGGATTTATTTTCAAAGTTTTCAATGAAAATATTGGCAAGAATGGGGGATAATGGGGATCCCATTGCTACACTGCTAGTATTTTCATAGAATTCTCCTTGGTAACTGAAGAACATGGAGAGAAGACAAACCTCAACTAGTTTAGATGTTTCTAGATCAGTTACTTCTTTTATAATTTGGATAGCTTCATCTAGGGGGATTTTTGTGAAAAGGGAGACTACATCAAAGATAATGAGGGTGTCTTGAGGTTTTATTTTTCATTTTTAATGATTTTAATAAATTCATTGGAGTCTTTTATGAAAGAGACAGTGTGGCCTACTAAGAGGCTAAGTATTTTGGCTATATGTTTGTCTAGTTCATAGGTAGGTGAGCCTATGGTGTTCACTATGGGTCTAAGAGGAATCTCTTTTTGTAGATTTTTGGTATACCATATATTCTAGGGGTAATCTCGTTGTTGGGGGTTAAACATTTTTTAGTTATTTCATCAAGGTTAGAGTTGTTGATGGATTTTATTACTTGTCTTATAATCTTGTTAATGGGGTTGTTGGGAAGTTTCCTATAGCTGCCTCTCTCGGATAGGTGTTCAATAATTTTCTTTTTATAATCATTATGGTCCATAAGAAATGTGGCGCATCCTTTATCTACCTTGAGTATAACTAGGTTCTTTTCATTCTTAAGGTTATTTAAAGATGTGTGTTCTTCTTTACTGATATTTCTTTTCAAAGGTCTCTCCTTGCATAGTATGATTGAATAGTCTTGTCTAATTATATCTTTTTCCTCATCCGTAAGGTTTTGGATGTTGTCTTCTATGCAGAAAATAATGTTTTCAACTGGGATAGAGGTTGGGGAGACTACAAAGCTCATGCCTTTCTCTAATATGCTTATCTCAGCTTCGCCTAGTACGTGGGAGGGGAGGTTGACTATTTTCTTTGCGTTGGTGTCTTTTTTATTGTTTTTGTTGTCAAGCAATCGTTCTAGTTTAGATTTTTGTATGCTTTGGGCTTGTTGGTATTCTTTTCCATCTTTTATGGTGGCAATGGAGTCAATCATTCTCCACAGTTCAGGTTTAATGGAGTAAGCTAGTTTCAGGTGTAGTTTGAGTGCATTTTTGGATAAGTTTTCAAGGTTGTATCTGTTATTTTTTATTTCTCTTCTGACTATGGATAAACCCAAATTGAAGAAGGCCACATTGTTCCATTTGTTTTTAGCTCTGTTTTCGATTTGCGTGGACATGGGTAGAATGTTTTCATTCCTACATCTTTTCAAAAATTCCAAATCTGCAACTCTTCTCTTAATTTTTACCCTAAGATTTTCTAGATCAGGGATTTCTTCCAGAGTCTCCCTTCCGCACAGGGACATAATATGATTGATGAGATTTCTGTAGTGAGGAGTGTTTTCAGATGTGTTCGGAGAAACCACAATATTGCCAATGGATTGTCGACGTTTCATATCCATATAAGGATCCATCTTTAGGACAAGAAGCCTGGGTTTTAATTGGTGAGAAGAGTTGGTTATAAATACTTGAGGTGAGGAGCGATTTATGTGTCTGCTGGATTGTTTGGTGAAATTTTTTTAGATCAGGTTTATTTAGGGTTTCAATTTATTAAATTTTATTTATTTTTTATTTAAATATTGGTAATTATTTAATTTAAGGTGTATTTAATAATTTTTATTGTTCTAGGTTTATTAATGAAGAAAGGTTATTGATGAAGAAATGTTATTAGTTTTATAGGTTATAATTTAACATTAAGTTTTTTAATATAAACAAAGTTGTAATAGGTTTTAATTAGTATTTAAGATCAGGGTTTGTTTATCGAGTTTGGTGGTGTTATTAATAATGGTGAATAATAAAATATATTAATTAATATTAAAATGTTTTTTATTAGTGTTACTTAGGTAAGAAAATTTTAATATTAATTAAAATTAAAGGAATCGTCAGTTTGAGAGTTAGTTATCTATTCTTTTTCTTATTTTTATGAATCAAGGGGAACCAATTTTCACTTAATTCTAGGCCATTGTCTCTGTTTAGGTTGCTTGGGTGTTTACGGATTTCAATTGCTTCTCTAATACTTCGTTTAAAGAGGTGTTTTTATTTGGCCAAAATTTTGGTCTCTTCTAGGTGAACATGGTGTTTTGTTTTAAGGGAGTGTTCTACTAAGGCAGAGGTGTGAATGCATTCATTATTAATGTCATCTGCATGTTCTTTAATCCTAATCCGGAAGGAGAGACCAGTTTCACCGATGTAGCATTATTCATAGGAGCATTCTATTTTGTAAATTCCTTTTCGTTTGTGAGGGTCAAGTTTGTCTTTAACATATCTCATATTTTTTTTGATGGTTTCATGTGGTTTGAAGGAGGTATTGATCTCTTTTTTGCTAAGGAATTTTGTAATATTATCGGTTTTTGACACATAAATCTCTCCTCACCTCAAGTATTAATAACCAACTCTTATCACCAATTAAAACCCAGGCTTCTTGTTCTGAAGATGGATACTGATATGGATCCGAAATGTTGATAAAAGAATTGTTGTTTGACTTGGGTGTTTCCGAGACAGTTAACTCAAGAATGATTGTTTTTACCCTACCAATTACAAACCTTGTCTACCTCACCACGACGCTTTTCAGATAATAGTTGTTTATGCCACAAAATCGTTGACACATAACATTTTCCACACGGTGGTAGACGAGGGTGCCTCGAGTTGCATGATGTCATTGGCATGTTGGAATACCATTGGCCAACCTGAGTTGTCTCCATCATCGACATTATTAACTTCATTTGAAGGTCATTCTTTTAGACCACATTGCATAATCTCCTCCTTCCCCATGCAGTTGGAGGGAAAAACCATGTGCATCGAGGTAGAAGTAGTCAATGTGCCTCTCGACTACAATATTTTTTTAGGATGAAATTTGACCTATGCTATGACAATGGTTGTATCCACCATTTTTTGGGTCTTATGTTTTCCTCATGAAGGTCAGATCATAACCATTGATCAATTATCCTTCTCTTGTCCCGACCCTTCATCGGGCACATCCACGGTCCCGATAATTCAAAACACACAACCAGGTATCATCAACTTAGGTTCCATATTGTTTCCATATCTAATGGGGACTTTATATTATCCTCCACCTTTGAATAATGTCAAGTTTATTTCGATTATCCCTGATCAATCGAAGGATACGATATTTCAAGTAGCTTCTTTTCGAACGAGTTATTTTAATGACCTGTGGAATTTACCATCCCCATCGACTTCAATGGAAGGAGTAGGGAATCCTGAAATGGATATTCCCTTATCCATTGCTAAGGTTGTGTACAACATTGTCTAGAAAACCTCTACCAACCCCGATCTGACTCCCCCACAATAGTTAGATCCCGTTCTCGAGCCTATTTGAGCTCACAAATATCTTACTAATCACGATCCTTTAGACTTGGTATTTCCCTTTAACGAGGTGATTTTGGAGGCAATGATCGGGCCATATAGAACTTGGGACGATCTTCACCATAGATCTTATTTTTTACCTGAGATGAGGAGAGTAGAAGCAAGAGAGTTCACCATGACCATGAATGGAGATGCCACTTGTCTTGTTAACCCTCTGGCCACACACAGAATATATGTTGAGGGAAAAATGGTGATTATAGCTAAAACGATTCCAATTGGCATCTCTAGAACCCCCGGCGTCATAGAAAATGTCTTCATTGTAGCAGATATTTCCTCTGAGGAGATTCAAGTGTACACTAAATTATTTAAAGAGTTTTGCGACATTGTTTCCTAGACTTATGAGGAGATGTCAAGAATTGACCCTTGTATAGTTGAACATGAGATTAGGACTTACCCCGATGATAAGCATGTTCGACAGAAGATTTGCCCAGTCAATCCTCGCAAGGTAGCGGCTATCAAGGTTGAGGTAGAGAAACTCATTAAGGTTGGTTTCATATATCCAATGAAATTGATGGAATGGGTGTCAAATCATGTTCCTTTCAACAAAAAACAAGGTATGATTCGTGTGTGTATGAAATTTCGTGATCTGAATAAAGCTTGAATGAAAGATAATTTCCAACCCCATTCATTGTTCAGATTTCGATGAATGTGCAGGTTGTGAAGTATTTTTTTATGGACGATTTTTTTGGGTACAACCAGATTCAGATCAAACCTGAGGATCAACATAAGACCGTGTTTATATGTCCTTGGGGTACATTCACATACAGGAAAATTTCTTTTGGCGTTAAAAATGTTGGGGCCACTTTTCAGCGGGCCATGTTATTTTCCTTCCATGACCTCAAGCATATAGTTGAGGCATATCTTGATGATATGAAATCACGCTCTCATAACATATCTGATCATCCCGCCCACTTATGAATTATTTTTGAGAGGTGTCGCTACTACCGGATTCGCCTAAATCCAAACAAGTGTATTTTTTGCATAACATCTGGACATTTGTTAGGTTTTATCGTGTCCACTAAAGGGATCATGGTTGATCCTATGAAGTTTGAGGAAATAGTTCAATTGCCTCCCCCACGCACAATCACCAAGCTTCAAAGTCTATAGGGGAAAGCTAACTTTCTTTGGCGATTTGTTGCCAACTATGTTGATATTAATAAAGGGTTTATGCGTCTCTTGAAAAAAGGGGTCCCATTATGTTGGGATGAAGTGACTCAACACTCTTTCGAAGCATGGAAACATGCTTTGATGTCTTCCCCTCTACTTAGTCCTCCATATTATGGTAAAGATTTCTTGTTGTACTTGGTTGCAATAGAGTCTACTATTGGTATGGTCTTGGTTCAAGAGCATGACGTGCTCCAGGAGATTGTTATATACAATATTAGTCGAGGTTTAGCTAGACCAGAAATCAACTACACCCATGTTGAGAAACTAGCTTTGGAAGCTGTCCATGTTGTCCAAAGGTTTCGTCACTACATTCTACTTCACAATACCATTGTCATAGTTTTCGTCAATCCTTTTCAATATGTGTTGAAACGAGGAGTCATCGGCGGGAATATTAGTCGATGGATAATCATTCTTCAAGAATTTGACTTGGACTTTGTTTTGGAAAATTCTAAGAATTCTTTGGTCTTTGCTGAGCTAATTTCAGAACTTCTGGTTGAGAGTGTTAATGATTTTCCCGAAGAGTCATTAATCAATGGGGATATTTTCCTTATTGCATCTTTAGACCCTTGGTATGGAGATATACTTGTGTATATTTAGACTTTGAAGTTCCCTTCCTCTTCTTCTCGTGATGAGCATTGGCATATATGCTATCAAGTGCGAAACTATCTTATCATCGATGATACTTTATATCATCGAGGAGTTGATTACGTTATCTGTCGTTTTCTAACTCATGAAGAGGTAGAGCTTGTGTTGAATGACTGTCACACTGGCTCATGTGGCCGTCACTTGTTTGGGTTGGAAAAAGCCCATAAAATTCTTCGTGTTGGATACTTATGGCCCTTGTTTATCAAAGATTGTGTAGAGGCAGTCACAAAATGTCACCCATGCCATATCTTCTCTCATAATATGTGGGCACACCTTGGTCCCATTTTTCTGGTTATTGTTGTTGGTCCCTTTGTTGGATTACTTAGAGGGGGGGTCAATCAGTAATAGAGCAATTGAATCCTTTTTAAACATAAAATGAAAGCGTTATATCAATGTAGCATTATCATCCAATAGTTGTAGAGTACATAAAAAATGAACAAATGAGAAATCATACACATACACAATACACCAGTGTTTTTATGTGGAAAGCCAAAGCGGGAGAAAACCACAGAATGATTTTTCTTATATGTCTTTAAGAATTACATTCATTGGAAGCACCAACTTCCTTTTTTTTCCAGCTGCAACTGGAAGGAGGCTCCAACCCCCTATTTTCTCAGGCTACAACCTGAGGGAAGCTCCAACTCCCTAATTCTCTCGCTACAACTAGAAGGAGGCTAGAACTCCCTATGTTCTCCTTCTACAACCGGAAGGTGGCTACAACCACCTGTCCTTGCCCCATCCAACCGCCCTGAAATACAAGTAGAATGATGGAATCACTGTCACACTATCACTATGAGATATACTGTTGTAAACCTATACCAAGCAACATGCACCAAAAAAGCTATAACAAACTATACCAAACAACCTTTAATAAACCTGTACCATAAACAAGTGCACCAAGCATGCACCAACCTGTACCTCAACCTGTACCATCAGTGAGTGCACCAACCATGCACCAAATATGTACCAATCATGCATCAAATACACATAAACTATGACTCATCAAGATGTACCAATAACATCAACTATACACCTCATGTATGTGCCAACTCATCAATTACATGTCTCAACCATATACCCAACATGTACCTCAACCAAAATCCCTCATCAATTTCATCCTCCAAATCTAATTTGTAACTTTGTAATAGACTTGGTGTATATTCTCACATACCTGCTAACCTTCCTTAACTTTAACAACAAGAGACTAGCATTTTCATCAATCTTTACTTTAGTCTCACATGACTAATTTTGGATTAGTCAACAACTCTAACTTGAAATAAGCATAACTATGTACATGTAATGAATAAAGATATGAAAATAGTACACAATGTTATTTAGTGTCTTTAATGCAGTTCCTCCAGGTTTCACTGCTTGGAACCTCTTAGAAAACGAGTTATAGGAAAAATGACATACCTTGTTGAATTTTGTCTTATTCTGGAGAGATAACATATAGAGCGTGCCCCACACAGAGTATTTTTTAAATGGATATGAAAATGGTACACAAACTAATATAGACAGTACTCTAACTAATACATATGGTCTTACTGAATTTGGATATTTTATGAAGAATTTATGACATTTTTACCCAAAACACATGTTTTATACTAGTTTCAGGACTATCCACAAACCCTGTTTTCCACGGAGTGTAACTCCAAAAATACAACGACCCAAAAGATAAAATTTATGTCAAAGATACTTTGTATATGTTTCCTCAATTCCTCCATATTTCATGGTCTGAATCATTCTAGAAAAAACGTTATTGTGAAAATGTTGAGATGGCCTGTAAATAACATACCCTAGAAAGCGTCATCAAAAGAATTTATCCTCCCTTGGATTTCAGCCTTCTTTACTTCACTTTCCCTTTAAAATTCCCCTTAGATATCCTTTGGTTACCTCAATCACTTGTATATATTCAATATGCTCAAGTGTAATTAAATGAGAGACCCTTTCTTCTTATTTATACTTTTATGTAGCTTTCTCAAGGGGTTACCTTCTAACCATCTTAAACCACTTTCCTTATTTTAGGGCTAACCCACTTCTAACCACTTGTCCACTTAGTAATTTATCCATTAACTTTATTATTTAAATAATT
>JZKD02S1672665.1:2745050-2759303 GCA_000966675.3 Picea glauca
ACTTTATTATTTAAATAATTTCTTATTTGCAACCACTTTGACTACTTTGACCTTTTGGGGCTTCTAGATGACTCATGAGGGTTCTCCAACTTCACATGGCCATAAATCTCTAACCATGAGGAGTTATGTGGCATTCCACATACCAATGGAAATGGAATGACATTTAATATCCATATAGAATAGTATTACCTTCAAATATATTAAAACTCATATCATTATACATCAAACAAACTTGGGTCCATTACCCAAACCTTTGTGCTACCAGAATTTCTTCAAGGGTTGACATCAATGAAAACCAACCCAAATAATCAACACCCTTCACTAAGTGGGGGATTTATTTCACTACATACCACCTGGATTTGACTAGGGGGGATCGTTATATCATCATGGTAGTAGACTACTTCACTAAGTGGGTCGAGCCCATGCCAACATTTAGCAATGAAGGAGAAACGACTGCGCTTTTTGTTTTTAGCCAGATTGTAGCCAAGTTCGATATTCCGAAGGATATTGTCAAAGACCATTATAGTCACTTCCATAATAAGATGATGATTGATTTAACATCAAAACTTGGGTTTAAGCAAGAACATTCGTCACCCTACTATCCACAGGAAAATGGCCAGGTGGAGGCTGTCAATAAGTCTTTCAAGAATATTCTCCAATGGACAATCAATTTGACCAAGTCGAATTGGCATTTGATGTTGTACTCAACACTTTGGGAATATCGAAGCTCAGTCAAGAATGCTACTAGTTTCTCTCCTTTCCAACTTGTTTACAGGTTGAAGGTAGTCTTTCCCATAGAATTCCAAATTCCCTCTCTTAAGTTGGAAGTGGAGTTACTGCCCGACACAAATCTACTTGAAGAGCATCTCCTATATCTCGATCATCTTGATGAGTAGGGTTGAGATGAATCCTTGGCCAACAAGGTTCACAAACAATGTGTCAGGTGTCAATATGATCGATCAGTCCTCCCTAGATTTTTCTCCAAAGGCGATCTTGTCTTGGTCTATGACCAAGATAAATATCCCTTGGGGGAAGGAAAATTCAAACCCATGTGGTTCAGACTATTCATTGTTAATAAATTCTTAGAAAAATGTGCTTATCAACTGGTTGAATTCGAAGATAATGAATTGTTTGAACCTAGAAATGGGCTCTACCTTAATAAGTATTACACTTAGGTTGGTCACCTGAGTGTGAATTCTTGTATATAATGTATAGTTTTATTTATACATGTTTGTGTCTTTTTGTCTTATGGACATGTATTTTATTGTGCTTTTTCACTGTGGCAGATCTCAAGAGAATCTGAGGTTTATTTTGGGTTCACAAATGGTGCTATATGACACACTCGGAGGCTTTCTTTTGTAGCTTGGGTGATATTCAAGCCCACTGGTCAGTTAATGTCTTCTGGAGGTGTTTTTCTAGGTGGAGCAACCAATAACGTTGTTGAGTACATTGTCATAATAGATCTACTAAGTGATGCATTGTCACATGATATTTCTCACCTCCAGGCTCATATAGATGCTCAACTAGTTGTGTCTCACTTAAATGGAGTGTACTGCATCTACAATGCTACCCTTCACCAATGATTCCTTAGGGTACTTCTCTTAGAACACTATTTTGATTATATTACATATATTCATGTTCCTAGGAGATCTAATAAACTAATTGATGCATTGGATAATCATGTATTAGATTGGCATCCTGCACACACATAAAAGTAAAATCACACACATACACATATATGTAAATACATTTGTACAAAAAACATTACTCCATAAGGAAAAAATATGATATATATATAATATGTCCAAAATAATGTCATAAGTACAAAATGTGGGCCATAAGCCTCAAATAGAGTCGATATACATCGTTGGGTTCAATCCCTCAATACATAAGAGAGTATAAGAAAGAGTTCCCTCAGCACATATAAGGTCCTATGCTAAGTACATGGTCTAGTCCTGTTGGGCCTAGTGTAATATACTACGATGTTCGCAAGATGTTGGAATAGATGAACCCAAGTCCTAGGTACTCCTACCACATGCGGCTGCATGGTTGGAGGTAGGTCTTCAATCTCCACCATTGACACAAGATGGGTGAGAATTACCAGGTTCCTCTCCACTTGTCTCAATACTCTCTTAGCCTCTCCAACTAGTGGTCATCCCGATGTTGGTGGTATGTCATCCTCTTGAGGATGATGCTTGGTCCAGGAAAAGTTAGTTGGTTGTACTAGTCCCACATATTTATATAAAAGATTAATAATATAGTACTATGAAGTTACCATAAAAATGAAATAAATTTAAAAGATAAATAATGATGTGTACCTAGATCTCTACGCTCCTCACTAGAGGGCACAGGCATATCGTGGTCCCTCATGAAACTGATCCTTGCATATGGGTAGTCTTCGATCACAGGGATTTGACGGGCCCATCAGTCAAAGAACTTGTCATCAAACACCTCATGCACTCTCCCTTATCCTTGTTGAGGAATCAAAGCAGCCCATCTACATAGTGATGGAAAGGAGGCAATATCTCCTCATACTGTCTCCCATGGGCTAAGGCCTGGCACTCTCTTAAAAATGAATGCACACAATACGGTCCCAAACCCAAATTTATTGTTCATTCTTCTCCTGCAGTCGATCAACTATTTCTTCATACAAGTGAGAATCATGGTGCTCGAGTCAAATATAGTAGCTTGTAAACATTGAGTTTCATAATGCATATGGGCATGTGAGGCTTGATGAAGTGTTTTTGATGTAGGAGCATCATAAGTAAGTCTAGGAAAGAAAGTACGAGAGGAGGACAACTAGATATGCACCAACGCACATTTTGAAGATATTTTGAATTTGAATGAAGAAGCATTAATGTAATAGTTAATGGAATGCATTTGCATTTATGTTTTGGAGATTGTAAAGTAGATCATGAACGTTGCTCTCATCTATCGGATAAGGAGGCATTTATTTGTATTGAATGTAAATTAGGTAGATTTTAATTCTGATTATATAGCTTAGAGTTGTAGGAGGGAAAACTGGTAAAAGACACCATCGCTTGTATCATTGTATCAATTCTAAGTTATAGGAATAGGAGAGAAGAGGAGAATAGAGATAGTAGTATTGTATGAGACAGATAGTTGTTTCTACTGAGCCATGTACAAGAGAACTTGAGTTAATAGATGAAATATTTGACTCAATTTCATGGTGTTATCATGGTAACTGTTTACATTTGTTGAATGGTATGTTTACAGTTTTTTTATTTCTCTGTTATGCATTTGTTTCAATGCTGTGTGTATGTTCATGATTCTATGATGAATGTATGAAAATTTGTGAGAAAGGAAGTATGAGTTTCAATTGTTTCTCTTCCTGAGAATTCCTACAAGGAGTGCATTGAACATTTGCAAGGTGTGCATTGACAGGTTTCTGAGTTTTATCTTAGAAAATCTCAGGAGGGATAACGTTGTTTTCATACCAGTAGAAGTGCAAGGATAACACAGAGTCGTGCAAGGTGTGCACAAGACAGTTGAAGTTGTAGAATTTATCAATATGGAGAGTGATTGAAGAACTGTTGTTGCAAAGGAGTGCACATAGTTGAACGGGGAATAACCAGAGGTTATTGTGAATGCCGTAAGGAATGCATGCAAGAATCCCTAAGAAATCTTCGAGTTTTCCAGGGGAAGATCAGGAAGAAAAGAACCTTGAAAAGTTCAAGGGGAGCAAAGCGTTGAAGACACCTAGCAGAAGGAAATCTCAAAAGGTTTGATGCTGGAGTATTTAGAAGAGAACAATGAGAGTCTGAGTAGACGGTGGAGAACTTCGAGGGGGAAGTCCCAGTTTATCGATAGTTGTCTGATCAAGAAGATTTGCAAGGGAGGTAGCAAAAGGAGTCACCCAGCGTATGAAATCTCAGGAGTGATAGAGATCGCCGATCAAAATCAGATCTAAATTGTTGGTTCACTTCGAGATTTCAGGGATCGCAAGTCAGGAGAACAGTGCTCAGCCTTGGTTTCTTAATCCCTGAATCATGAAATCAAGGAGAGATCTGGACCGTAGGATCCCAGTGCATTAAGGCCGTCGATTTCATTTTGGGAAATCGTGGATTGGGAGATAGAGAGAGAAGAAGAAGATGTCGTTTGATTCGTGATACATGAAACCCCGAGATATTTGGCTGGGACCTAGTCCCTAGCGAAAGGTCACATCAGACACATGAGCGAGAAGGCTATTGCTTGTTAGTCCCTTGTCAGATTCAGGTTTTGGGAGTTGGAGTGTCGGGTTGTAATACACCAACATCCCCGATAGTGCGAAGTGAAAGGCCCTATTGTTACAGCCTGTGGCTATGCCAGTGTTCATGTGGGTAAGAAAGATAGCGCTCGGTGTTGGTTTTGCACAGGGGCTAGTGTGAGTAAGGACCTGTGGTTTAGTTGAGTGAAAGTTACAACAGGGGAACTGAAGAGCTAGATCGGCTCAGAGATACGAGAGATCCTTAGACCGGGAGCTCAACAAACCCTGCTAAGGTAGGGGCTGCGTATAGTTCCCAACTATCATCCTCAATCAGGTGACCCTTCCATTTGACCAAATATTCAAAATATGTCTTCTTTCAGGGCCTCTTGCTAACTCTTTGATCAAGGATATTTTCCATCTGTGGATTTTCAACTACAGGCATCTTTTTGATCCATTGGACTTCCTTCTGATCCTTTGATCTCTCTGTTTCATCTTCCCTGTAAGGATACAGATCTGCTACGTTAAATATGGGTGAGATGCCCACATCATATGGAAATTCTATCTCATAAGAATTGGCCTCAAATTTTCTTAAGATCTTACATGGCCCAATTTTCTTCATTTTCAATTTATTGTACGTTCCCCTTGGGAACCTTTATTTTTTGAGATGCACAAGAACCAAATCACCTACTTCAAAATGAATTTCTCTTCTGTGTTGATGTGCTTTGTGCTTATATTCCTGGTTGGAATTATGTAATTGTTCTTTGATCTTATTGTGCAGCTCCTACATTCCTGCTGCAAAATCCTCTGCACTAGCATTTCTGAATTCAATCTACTCTAGATCTCCCCTCAGCTTTAAGATCCCCCTTAGCTTCATTCCATACATAATATAGAATGGGCTTTGTCCTGTGCTCCTGTTTGGTGAGTCATTATATGAAAATTCCGCTTGTGGAAGAATCTAATCCTACTGACTGTGATGTTCAGCTACTAGACTCCTCAATAAGTCCCCCAAACTTCGATTCAGTGCCTCAGTCTATCCATCTGTCTGAGGATGATATGCTGAGCTAAAAGATAAATTAGTCCCCAGCTTCTTCCATAATCTCCTCTATAAATGACCAACAAATTTGGTATCTCGATCTGAAACAATACTCTTGGGTAAGCCATGAAGTCTAACAACTTCTTTAAAAAACAGATTTGCAACATGTCTTGCATCACTGGTTTTATGACATGGAATGAAATGTTCCATTTTAGAAAATCTGTCGACTAATACAAATGTGGAATCACAACCCCTCTGATTTCTTGGCAGTCCTAACACAAAATGCATGCTTACCACGTCCCACGACATCTCTGGTATTGGCAATGGCTGATACAACCCTATATTTTGTCTTTTCCCCTTTGCATGCTGGCAAATTCTACATCTGCTAAAAACTTTCTTGACATCCGTCCTCATCCTTGGCCAATAATATAAACTATTCAGTTGTGAAAATGTTTTTTCATGGCCGAAATGTCCAACCAACCCTCCACTATGTTTTTCCTTTAGGAGGTTTTCTCTCATAGAACTCTTCGGTATACACAACTGATTTCCTTTGAATAATAATCCATCCTGAATTAGGCATTCAATCCATTGGCTCCTGTCTTTGAGGACTGGATTCTCACATGCCTCATAAGCATCCTTAAAATCTGAATCATCTCTGTACATGTCCTTGAGGTTGTCAAAACCTAAGGTCTTCACTTTAAATTCCTGCATAATCAAACATTTCCTTCTCAAAGCATCAACAACCTTGTTAGCAGTTCCAGAAATGTGCTTTATAACAAAAGTAAAATTCTGCATGTATTCAACCCATTTCGCATGCTTCTGGTTCAATTTCTCTTGTTTGGTTATAAACTGTAAGGCGTGATTGTCGCTATACAGAACAAACTCATTTGGAACCAAGTAGTGTCTCCATTTCTTTAGCACTTGTATGACTGCATAAAACTCTTTGTCATACGTGGAATATTTCATCTTGGTTTCGTTCAGCATCTCACTGAAGTATGAAATCAGTCTATTGTCTTGACTTAAGACTGCTCCAATTGCGAATCCACTCACGTCACACCTAAATTTAAATGTTTCGCTGAAATCTGGCAAAACTAGAACTGGTTGTCTAGTTATCTTATCTTTCAGCAATTTGAAACTTTTCTCCGCTTCTTCTGTCCAATGAAAATATTTGTGTCTTTTCTTGATTGTGTCTTTTATGGATTGTGTCTGTCATTGGTGCACCTATCCCACTGAAATTTCTAATGAACTTCTTGTAAAAACTGGCAAGTCCATGGAATCTTCTGACTTCAAAGATACTCTTCGATGATGGCCAATCTTTGATCTCTTTTACCTTTTCAGGATCCATTTTCAAATCATTCATAGAGATTACAAACCCCAAATAAATGAGTTCCATCTTCATGAAAGAGGACTTCTTCAGATTTATCAGCAACCTCTCTTGCTGCAACCTTTGCGTCACTGCAGTTAAATGCTTCAGGTGTTCTTCCTCAGTCTTACTGAATATCCGTATATCATCAAGATACATGATTACACACTTACCAATGAAATATTTTAAGACTTCGTTCATCAGTCTCAGAAAAGTACTGGGTGCATTCATCAAGACAAATGGCATGAAAAGCCATTCATACAACCCTTCATTTATCTTGAATGCTTTCTTCCATTCATCACCTTCTCTCATTCTAATCTGGTGATATCCACTCTTCAAATCAATCTTTGAAAAAAACTTTGCTCCACTCAAGCAATCCATCAAGTCATCCATCCTAGGTAAAGGAAATATATACCTGATTGTGATTTATTTTATATCTCTTGAGTCTGTACACATTCTCCAGCCACCATCTTTCTTTGGACTTAGCATTGTTGGTACAGTGCATGGACTTGAGCTTTCTCTAGCCAACCCTTTGTCCATCAAATCCTGGACTTGTCTTTTGACTTCTTCATTCTCCTGCAGCGTCAATCTATACGCTGCTTTGTTTGGTAAGCTCTCTCTAGGTATAAGATCAATGTGATGACTTATGCTCTTGATGGGAGGCAACGAACAAGGTAATTCTTCCATCACTATATCAACAAACCCCTCCAGTAGTTCCTGAATTTCCTCAGGTAGATCATCTATCTTGGTACTGGTCAAGATGACTCTAGGTTTTCTTATCACAACAAACTGTATTTCTTCATATTTCTTGACTTCATCAAGAAGTTCCTTCCCACTCATGAGAAGTATAGTATTTCTCGCCTCTGTTTTCACCTTCTTGTCTTCAATTAGTAGAAACATATGCATCCTATCATTTTTCTCCAAGGTGTATGTGTTCTTTCTCCCATCATGAACAACATTCATGTCATATTGCCACGGTCTCCCCAACAAAATATGACAGACGTCCATGGGAATAACATCACATCAAATTTCATCCTTATATCCCCCTATCATAAATTCAACTACACATTGTTTAGTGATATCTACCTGATGTTCTTTTTGTAGACATGAAACTTTGTATGGGATCAGATGTGAAACTATTTCCAATTCTAGATTCTCCACCATTTCTGTAAATACTGTATTATTTGTGCTTCCACTATTCACTATCACCTTGCATACCCTGTCTTTGGTCTTGCAAGTAGTCCTAAACAAAATGTTCCTCTGTACTGGATTTTCTATCTCTTTCTCTGGCTTCAAGAGAATTTTCCCCATCATTAAGGATCTTCCACCTTTTGCATCTTCTGCCTCAACATTTCTCCCTTGCGCTTCAGAAATGTGAGCTTCACCTCAATCTCTCTTTCTATCTTGGCATTCCCAAGATTTATGTCCTATATTTCCATAGACAAAACACTTTACTTCACCCCCTCGGCCTCTTCCTCTTCCTCTTTCTCGCGGAAAAGTATTTTTGTCAGCATATTGTATCCCCTGTGAACTTCCTCCTCGTTCAGGGTGAGTATGAGGTTTCTTTTCTTCATCCTTTGGTTTCTGTACCCTGTCCCAGGAAACTTCTTTGCCTCTACTTTGAATTCTACCTTGGCCTCTTTGACCTTTCTTTCGGGCCAAATTCACTTCTGCCTTCGAAGCCATTTGATAAGCATGTTCTACATTCCTAATTGTCACCATTCTCATCTCATTCTGAATCTCATAGTTCATGCCATTCATGTACCTGGATACCTTTTCATCATCACTTTCATGATGACCTGCTCTGATGTTTAACATATAGAACTCCTCAGTATACTCCTTCACTGTCATCCCTTTCTGTCTCAAATTCTGCATTCTTTGAAATAGATTAATTTGGTAATCCCTGGGTATAAACTTGGCTTTCATTTTCTCTACCATCCTATCCTAGATTTTGATTCTTTGCTTGCTTTTGCAACACCTATCAGCCTCTAGTTCATCCCACCACAATGTTGGATGTCCTTTCAATCTAGTGACTGCATGACTAACTTTCTTATCCTCCTCGACATCCTCATAGTTGAAGTATTTGTCCAGAGCCCTAAACCAATCTAGCAGCTCCTCAACGTCTAAGTTGCCTTCATACATTGGAATGTCTAGTTTTTCTCTGGAAATTATCCTTGCAACATCTTTAAAAGGACGTTCCTCTGCAGCATCTTCAGCTATAGCCTCTTCTTCTCTGGCTCTAGCTTCATTTTCTCTTTCAGCCTCACTGATATCTCCAGTATCAGATGTCCATCTCTAGGCTATCTCCATAGCATCCAATCGAGCTTGAAGTTCCCTCATTTCCCTTTCCACGGATGGATCGAGCATAACTCTTTCTCTCCTTATTGGTGGCATTGTTTAAATTTTTTCCACACATAATTCAAAACACATATTTCCTTCTATCTTCTCTCGCCTACAGAAACAAATATGGTAGGCTTTGATACCACTATATACAGCCCCTACCTCAGCAGGGTATGCTGACCTCCCGGTCTAAGGATCTCTCGTATCTCTGAGCCGATCTAGCTCTTTGGTTCCCCTATTGGAACTTTCACTCAACTAAACCACAGGTCCTTACTCACACTAGCCCCTATGAGAAACCATAGCTTTCTTACCCACGCGACCACTGGCGTAACCAAAGGCTGTAACAATAAGGCCTTGCACTTCACACTATTGGAGATGTTGGTGTATTACAACCCAACACTCCAACTCCCGAAACCCAAACCTGACAAGGCCCTAACAAGCACTAGCCTTCTCGCTCATGCGTTCGATGTGACCTTCCACTAGGGACTGGGTCGCCACCAAATATCTTGGGGTTTCGCTTATTGCAAATCAACCGATAGTTGCTTCTTCTCTCTCTATCTCTCGATCCCTGATTTCCCAAAATGAAATCAATGGATTCAATCCACTAGGATCCTACGGTCCAAATCTCTCCCTGATTTTGCGATTCAGAGATTTGGAAACCAAGGCTGAGACCTGTTCTCCCGACTTGCGATCCCTGAAATCCCGAAGTGAATCAATGGTTCATATCTGATTTTGATTGATGGTATCTATCACTCCTAATATTTCATACGTTGGGTGACTCCTGTCACTACCTCCCTCGCAACTCTGCTTGATCAGATGGCTCTCAGTAAACCGATACTTCCCCCTCTAAGTTCTCCATCATCCATTCATACTCTTGTTGTTTTCTTCTGAATACTCTAGCGTCAACCCTTCTGAGCTTTCCTTCTATTGAGTGTCTTCAACACTTTGCTCCCCTTGAAATTTTCGAGGTTCTTTCCTTCATGAGATTCCCCTGGAAAACTCGAGGATTTATGAGGGATTCTTGCATGAATCATTTCATCATTCACAATAACCTCTAGTTATTCCCCATTTAACTATGTGCACTCCTTTGCAACAACAATTCTTCAATCACTCTCCAGATTGATAAAGTCTACAACTTCAACTGGCATGCTCACACCTTGCATGGCTCGGTGCTATCCTTGCACTTATGTTGGTATGAGAACAACGTTATCCCTCCTGAAATTTTCATAGATAAAAATCAGAAACCTGTCAACGCACATCTTGCGGACGTTCACTGCACTCCTTACAGGAATTCTCAGAAAGAGAAACAATTGAAAATCATACTTCCTTTCTCATAAATTTTCATACATTCATCATAGAATCATGAACATACACACAACATTGAAACAAATGCATAACAGAGAAATAAAACAACTGTAAACATACCATTCAACAATTGTAAACAGTTACCATGATAACACCATGAAATTGAGTCAAATCTTTCATGTATTAACTCAAGTGCTCATGCACATGGCTCAATAGAAACAACTATCTATCTCATACAATACTACTATCTCTAATCTCCTCTGCTCTCCTATTCCTACAATTTATAATTGATACAATGATACAAGCGAGGGTGTTTTTTACCAATTTTTCCTCCTACAGCTCTAAGCTATCTAATCAGAATTAAAAGCTACCTACTTTACATTCAATACAAATAAATGCCTCCTTATCCGACAGATGAGAGCAATGCTCATGATCTTCTTTACAATCTCCAAAACATAAATGAAAATACATTCCCTTAACTATTACATTAATGCTTCTTCATTCAAATTCAAAATATCTTCAAAACGTGTGCTAGTGCATATCCAACTGTCCTCCTCTTGCGCTTGCTTTGTTGGACTTACTTATAATGCTCCTACATCAGTTGTGGATCGTGTAATCCTCCCAATCATGTACAAAACTATCCATAGGTTTAGGCTTTCTATATTATGAATTGACACTTGAGAGCCTAATTTCTCAGTGTCAACCTCGTAGTACATGCCAATGTATTCCTCTATATTGTGTGTTCATGGAGGGAAAGTCCTCAAGTTAACCGATTCACCCCTTCTGAAGAGACTGGTCAAGAAGTATATGTCCTCAATGGTGGGATTCAATGATTTTACCTCTATCATGAAGGCTTCTGCGTCTGGGTGCCAATACTCTATCAAGTGATTTAGTAGTCTGGGTTGTGCCCTCATGAATGGGCAACAAAAAAACTTCCACTTTCCACATTTCTTTAGTATGGAAATGGCCCATGGATCCTATTCAACTAGTATGCATAACTCCTCATGCTCTCTTTCTCTCCAATGGACATACATATTGATGCATGAAAAAGGTTTGAGGTTAGTTCTGTGTTCATTGTTTTTTAATACTTTAATAGATGTACACGAGATATTTTTAAGGCGCATATATGCGCGTGATGAGTTTTTATCATCCCACGTGCATATGCATATTGAGCATGAACAACCCACGTACATGCATACTCGACTTATCTTTTAGGGTGCCCACCCTCTAAAAAAAAATAAAAGAAAAAAATTATGAATTGAAATATTGGAGGAGTTCATTTGTACTTACTTGGCTCAAGTTTGAAGTCTTTTGGTCCATCATAGCTCCTTGAATTTGTGTTTCAAGGAAGAGGTGTTTTTCACTTTTTGGCTATTTTCCAAATTGCAATGGTTAAAATTAGCTATATACCTCTATTTATAGACTTTTTTGGCTCTTTTCCCCCCATATTGGTCCTCTTTTTCCCTATTGTTGGCTTGGTGGGTGCTTTGGTTTCTTTTGGGGGGATCTTTAGGTCATTCTTATGAAATTTTTCTTTTGGTTTGGTGTTTCTATGAGATGGGTTACACTCACATCATCCTGTGGTGAAGTTCTATTTTTGACACTTTCATATAGGTTAGGTTATCATCACCTTGCATCTTTCTTTTTGTTGACTATTTCCACTTTTCCATAGGATCGATCCCACCAGAGTGTGACACATAACTTTCCATGCTACTTTAGAATTTTCATTGTTAGGTGGTAGAGACTCCCTCTACATGGATTCCCTAGATAGATCCTTTACAACATTTTGGCCTCCATGTTGTGAGTATTTCATAGGCTTGTGAGACCTTTTAGTCCCTCCATGACTTTATTTTGAAGCCTCATTCTTCTTCATCTTTATTTGGCCTATACCTAAGGGAATCCCTAATATCATGGTTTGTTGTCTTTCAAGTTCGCTTAAACTTTGAAAAAGAAATATAACGAGAAATTATTTATCCTTTTCAGTCTCATTCATATTACTTAAGAAAAGGAGCCCCCCTAGAGTCTTCTTTAAGCTCTTTTTAGACTCTCTAAAATTGAAAACATTGCCAAGCGATCTTGTTTATCTTCACGCTCGTCAAAGTGAAATCTGAAGGAACATATATTCGATGATAGTTTACCCCTTTTTTGGTCTAGATGGCTAATTTTACAAAAAAAGTATGCCCTAGGACCTGTAGTTCGCTAGGAGAGTATTTTTAAGGTGTATGTTTAACCCTTTTTTGGGCATGAGGGACTAAATTTGTGAAAAATGGACATTCTCCCTAGTTTTGGTTTATCACTTTTTTGGCCCTTGGAAATTATTTATGAAAAAGGAAACCCCTTGGACTCTTCTTTAATCCCTTTTCAGACTCCCTAAAAAAGAAAAAATCATCGAGTGACCTTGTTCCTTTCAAACTCGTTAATTGGTTCAAAATGAATATCGATTTGGCATAAGTTTAACCCTTTTTCCAGCCAATAGATTACCCAGGAAAAAGGTATTCCTCGGAAGACATGTCTTGTCGAGAGAGTTATCCTAAGTTATGTTTTATACTTTTTCAGGCTCAGGGGACTACATTATGAAAAAGGAGGTGAGTCCATAGTTAATCTCTTTTCAGACTCCTTAAAATTTAAAATATAGTCGAGTGATCTTGTCTCTGTCACACTCGTTAAAATGGTTTTGAGGAGACTTCCTTTCGGTATAAGTTTAACCCTTTTCCAGAACAACTGGACTAAGTACGAAAAAGGAATATTCTCGCCCTAGTAACGAAAAAAGTTCTCCTTGGTATGATTTTATTTTTTTGGGGGCCCTAGAGACTAACCTTAGGAAAAATATCACTCGAGAGTCTTCTTTTAGTGTTTTTCAGACTCTCTAAACATGAAAAACTGTCGAGCTTACCTTCCTTGGGCTCGTAAAACCTTACATGGAAGGAGTCTTGTTGTGTCATTCTGTAATCGTAGCATATGTATTATCCTTGTGTCTTTGGCCTGCTATCGACTTCATGTTGCAATTACTGAACCTTTAGATCATTGCTTAGGTGCAAGCCTTGTAGCATTTTTTCCCTTATGATCTGACACCTTGACCCATGGAGGAATTTTCCCAAGTGTTTTTATCTTGCACATTTCTCCTTGCACTGAAAATCAGTATCTTCCATGTGCTTGGAACTAGTTTTACTTCCCACAACACTCGTTCCTCCTTTGTAACATAGCATTCTTTAATTCCTTTTCAAGCTCGTTAAATATGTGAAAAGGACAAAAAAAATCAAATATTCCAAAAAGAGGGGACATGATATACATTCTCTTTTATCGAGAGCAAGATAGTCGACCTTGGACAAAGCACATCCTTCTGTTTGTTCTGCAAGCATTGTGATCTAGTATGACCTTAGGAAGTTGTTCTCGTTACATAGAGTTATTTCATCCTCCATTTGGTTACTCTTCTAAACATATGGAGATTTTGTGGTGCCTCCTATTGTTATCCACATTTTTGGTTATCAAGATGATATTATGATTATGTCATGATAATGGAAGATCAAACTCTTCATTAAGAAATTTTTCCTGAAGAAGGTTACACTTGTCATTTTCTCAAAATTATATTTTGAAAATAGTTCGCAGGCTGCATATATACTATCCTGCGAGAATCCTTCATTCCCGCAGGCTGCATTCAGCTTGACTACGAACTTCTCACACTCTGTCAATGGTTAGAGTGCGAACATGTTTCTAAAGGAGGAAAATAGATAAGTTCTCGATCCTTCTAGAAGGAATCTTCTAGAAGGGTGAGTTGGAGTTCGAATGGTTGACAAGATACTGACTTTCCAGAAATCTTGGGATTATTCCGTATCCAAGTAACTAATCAATCTTCTCCTATATATTGAGGAGATAGCTCATGGAAATGGTTGGAGGAGGAAGAAGAAGAAGATAAGAAGCAAGTTAGCAAGAGATTGATTGGAGAATTGGTGCAAGACTGTATGGAGGACTGATGCTACAGCAGCAAGAGACAACAACAAGGTCATC
>JZKD02S1672665.1:2771378-2819386 GCA_000966675.3 Picea glauca
CATTTCAATAGTCTAGATCTAGGGAAAGGGTAGTATTCTGTCACGTTTTGTTCCAGATCCAGGTGGATCTGGGGAGATTGGTCTGTGTCCGCACTCATGAATTTATCCTGAAACACACAGACTTATGTCAATAATATGCTTCCTGAGTCCCATCATTTTGTCGTTCTTTTATCCAAGGGAATTTTTCCAACCTAAATCAACCATTCTATAGTTAGTATCTTCACCTTAATGAGTCTGCCATCCTGAGAATCCAGTCAAGTTCATATTAGGAATTAATGAAGTTCGGTACCTGTTGTTCATTTTATTCCAGTATTCCATGACGGTTTGTCGAAGACCTCAAGGTAGTGAGTCCTACACTCCTATTATAATCCTACCTGAGTTTTAAAGACCTTGAAGATATTGCTCGAGTTATGAAGCTACCACCTCCAACTGCATGCATTGATGCTTCCTGAAGATGCATATCACATTGTATTTGTTTCTCTTCAGATGATTTTGAGATGTAGCTTTGTTGTGTATTATTTGCAACTATGATATTTATAGACATTCATATTTGTCTCGTAGTCATGATTATTTTATATGACATGGATCTGCAATGTACTTGATTGGAAGCTATGCTTAGTTTATCCTGAGCATGGGTATGTGTTGGCTCTCGACTAAATTTTGAGGAAACATTGGTCATGTTTGACCATTTTTGGGACTTCGACAGGCTAGTCAAAGTTGGAGCACCCAAGCAGAGCTGAGATCGTGAGATATCACCTATTTTGTGGGCTTTTGGGGCTTTAAGGGTTTATGTAATAGGTATGGGATGTCATACCATGGGTTTACCCATGTTTAGGCCCATTTCATAAAGGTGTAAACAAGTAGATAGGACTTAGAGCGAAGTCTGTCTAAGTAGGTCTAAGTTGGCTTCGTGAAAGAATATGAAAAGATTGCTAAGTGCGAAGAACAACTGATGGATTTTGTGCATACTATGTGTGAGACTTGCAAAGCTAAGTGCAAGTGATTGTAAGAGGCTTTGTGCAGATAGACTGGGTAAAGCTTTGTGCTATGAGGTGACCTGATTTTGAGGAAGGTGGATCTAGTGTGTTGTGCTCAGATCACCTGCCCACTGCGAAGTTAGGCTCTATGGATTTGTGCACAGGAGTATAAGAATGTAAGAATATTGAAGAAGACTAATAAAGAAGAAGATTAAGTTGGTGTACGTAGCCCCACACTGGGGTGAACCACGTATATCATGTGTTCTTATGTTCTTTGTGTGATGTTGTTTATGTGCTTATTTGCTTAGTGTTGTTGATATAACACATAATGGTTAAATATGTGAATTATTAGTGCCTTATGATATTTCAATATTAGATCTGAGTAAATTCTATGTGTTAGGTGATTGAAAGTACTTGATCTTGGTTGCTACTACACTTATCTATAATTAGGGTTAATCTGCGATGTGAATGAGACTCATAAACTAATGCATATTTTTTTTTAAGTGTTCTTTTAAGCGTTGTAATCATAGATCTGTGTCTCAGCCTGGTTGTAGACATATGAGTCCTGCAACCCCCCTACCTCTACCTTGGGTGAGACTTCATATGCTTCACAGGTGTTTTCGAAAGGGCCGGTAGTTAGGGTTTTGTTGGTGTGCTATTGAATCATTGAATCCTGGGTCTTCCCCTGTGCCAAGAAATGGTTATGTTTCCGGGACATGAAACTATGATTGCTGGGAACTGAAGAAAAGAGAAAGATATGTGTGTATATATGTTGCTATAGTGTGCATTATTCTACTGAACTTGCGAAGCTCTGTGCTAAGAAAGAAACTGGATCTGAAGAAAAGAGGTGAGATCTTAAATCTTTGTGCTCTGGTAAACGTAAGATAAGTGGAAATTTTTTCTTCAAAAGTATGAATCTAGGTATGTTTGATAGATTTTGTCCTAGTTTGAAAACTAAGGAATAGTTAGAATAAAGATTTGATCTGAATAAATTTGATAGAAATAGAGAAAGATATGTTATTCCTATGCATAGAGAATTTTTGGACTAATAAGTGGATGCAGGAACCTAGAAAGAATTTTTGCAGAATGCAGGTCCATCGTCGTGATCCCAGTGCACAGTACAGGAAAGGTTGGGAATCGCTTAAAAGAAAGAGATGATTGATATTGTGTTATAATTGCAGAAGACTGGGACATCTTGCTAAGGAATTCCCTCGTATAGGTCCTATTTGTCTCTGTTGTAAATATGTTGGCCATGAAGTTGAGGATTTCTCTAGAATTATTGCCAAAGTTGAAAAGATGAACATGAGACAAGAAAACTATGAAGAAGGCCAAAGGACTATGGATATGTTAGAGAACCAGAAAGAATCAGAGACCATGTTAGTAGAGTTAAAAGAAGTAATGGATGATCACAGAGACATCAGTTTACTAGAGTTCTTAAAAGAGAAGCAGCGCATAGAAACAAGAATAGGAGACTTCGACATAGACTGTGTATTGGATGAAGAAACACATGTGAACATTATTCCAGAAAGCACTTGGGAAATTTTGGGAAATCCTGCTATGGTACCTTCATTGGGAAGGATAGGATTATTTAAAGGAAAAATGATAACCCTATGTAGAAGAGTTACTAATGTACCTATGATTGCTCGACCGAAGAAGAATTTGAAGTCATTAAGTTTGTTGAGGCCCCCTTTCCTCTTTTGTTAGGAAATACTTGGATTGAGAAAGATCAAATCTGAAGGAAAGAAAAGGAGGAGGCTATAGAACAGAAAAAGCAAGAATTAAGGGATTTCTTAGATAGAATAATAGATCAACTGAGGGAAGAACGATAAGTTGAGTTGAAGCAACAGAGAGAAAGATAATTAGTTGTAAAATTTGAAAGAACGAAGGAAAGATTGAAGAACCTGTCCATGCAAGAAAGAAGAATACCTACCCTGGAGTTAATAAGAGAAGATGTATTACCTTTGAACCCTTTGAAAGAATATTGGCAGTGCGAAGTTACTATGCTAAGAGAAGATAAGAATAAGAATCGAAAGAGGAATCCAGAGACACAAATAATAGAAAATAAGGACAGGAAGCTCAGTAAGAAGAAAGAAAAACTACAGGAAGTTCTAGAGAAGACTTCACAGGAGACAGATCTGCAGAAGATGAATATCACCGGAATATCAAAACCGCGTAGGATGGGACTTAGCCACGTCGAAGCTATATGATCGTTGGATGTGCTTCGACCATTAGAATGATGCTCCAGAACGGCTAGAAATGTAGTTAATACTGGAAATACCGTCATTGGACCGTTGAGACCACTCCCTAACGGACTGATTCGTATTGATTGAGGCATTCCTTCTTGTTGTAGGAATCTGTTACATCGTTGCTTATTTTACCCATCCAATGTTGCAGCAGGACCACTTTTTGCCAATTGTGATATTTGAGCCAACTGAGAACCCATTGTATCACACTGTTCTTTCTAGACCCCACCATCGGTTTGATTACCTTGTCTGTCTATTCTCCTACCCGATCTATTTGATTACGAGTGTGCATGTCGGGTGACCCTAGTGCAGTAGAGAAATCTGTAGAAGAGATTCCGATAGATCTCATGGATGAGAGAGTCATGTCTGTAGGGATACAAGTGTCATCGAAAAGAGGATTGCAAGCATATCCTTCAATTGCACGTCATTCTAACTGAACCACGAATGAGAAATGAAGAAAACACCGCGACAATCTGGTGAACGCAAAGAAGATACCATCGGTCTTGTCAGACTACATACCACCTTTGATTGGTGTAGTGAACCATGATAGTGTCCTACCTGATTTCGAGTACATGCTGATCATTGCGTACCTCCCGAAGCAGATACGCACAGTTGCACCACATTTGGGACTGATCCCAGCTCTCAATATCAGTGACTTCAACCTCATATATCGAAAGAATTATGCAATCCTCGCACCTCAGAGATACCTGATGAAGATGATTGGGAAGAAGCCTAAGATAGGTCCCTAGTCATGGATTAAGGAGATCGCGAGATTGACACTCTTGAACGTAATGAAGATCCCACACAATGGCCGACATCAAGAGGTTAACACTTGCGTTAAAATCCTCCTGTTGTGCTATCATGGAGGGTATCTGTGGCTAGATAGGTGCGTCACTACGGATCTGACGTTGATGCATCTCATTATAGAATTAAGCATGTAGAGACCAGATCCTCACTAGTTCTACCCAGGGAAGGTTGCAAATCACTCCCTGGCATAGCAGATCAAAGAAGACTATGGCGATGTAGAAAAGGGAAAGCGAGGGTACACGGTAGCCTCCATCCAGGATGGCACAGTGTGTCTATCTTATCAGCTGATAGCAAGAAAGCTTGTAAAAAAGAATCAATCGACACAAGTCACTTGATTTGTAGTAGACCTCGTAGGGAAGTTCATAGAAGAAATGTAAATGAACTGGGTGATCTACCTCATCAATGAGCTTGAGAAGGACTGTCGCGAAGCGCAAGACCAGTTCTATGAGTTTCATTTCAATTGGTTACTAGTACTAATTTCATTTGTTTCTTGGCATGTGTTGGAAGGAGAAACATTTCTTGAATTTGAGCCATCAGAGTCGTTGCCTGCAAGGTTCTCCACCTTTTGGTACACGAATGATATGGCGAAGCAGTGGCAGTCAAATGTTGTCTTCGATACTTACTACCTACAGCTAACATGCGCCATTGAATCATTCCCCCTAATGACACCGAATACTTTACATCAATACAGGCCATTTGCGAAGTTCCACACAGATTGACATTTCATCTACATCACTGCGCATAGGGATGAAAGTAACAAGGAGTTGCAGTCTTATTATAAACTAACTGACAAAGATATGGAAGAGATAAAAAAAGAATGGTCAGTCGAATTCCTTGTAACAGTGGAAGATGTCGAACTCTCTGACCCCGACCTCATCGGAAGTCCTATGGTCACCTGGACTGAGTATGATGGACAGAGCAGCGCAAAGAAAAAGAAGAAAAAGGAGGAAGTACAGGACATAGAAAGTGATGAGAAGGACAACACATCGGAGGAAACTGCACCCGACTCACCTAAAGGAGGAGGAGAAGACAAAGTAAACAGAGAAGAAGGAGGAGACAAGAAAGACAAAAGTGAAGTGACACCGCCAAAGGATCCACTTACAAAGGCTGAGACATCAAAGAAAAGGAAGGTTTCTCCGTAGAAACCCTCATCACGGAAGAAGACCCAAGCCAATAAACCTCAGGTGAAGAATGTGCTCACAGTGGATGATGTTGATCTCATCATCGCAGTTGTAGAATATGCTTTGGAGGATATCTTGCAGTGACATGAAGCAAAGCAGGAGATGATGTATGACATAATCAAGGTGGAGCTGAAGGAGATACAGTAAGCTATCTATTCAATCCGTGCAGTACCTATTGCACCTCCTTCAGTGCAAAGTGTAGAATTGGGGTATGATTCTACCCAATTACGAAGGCTATCATATACAACTGAGGATCAACTTCGTCGAGTCCAAGAAGAAACAAAGCAGGCCATAGAGGCCTTGAAGGAAGAAAAGGAGGAGGTTCTAGAGCAACTTCAAGCTGTGCAGAAGGAGAAATATGAAATTCATGCGAAGTTTGAGCAGGGAAATACAAAGATACAAGAAGAAAGAGACCAACTTCTCATGGATCAGATTGCGATCAAAGAGGCAGTGACTAGAGCACTTCACTCTATGCCAGGCTTGGCACAGGAGGAAGAATATTCAACCAAAATCCAAGTGGGGAAGCTTGCTGAGGCCATTCAACAGCTCCAAGCAAAAATAATGGAATTATAACTTCAAGTAGTGTCGATCACTCCGCAAGAACTGTGCGATCAGAGGGAGGAAGCTGCCAGGAACGCAGTAGAAATAATTAGGGCACTCACCTCAAAGTGTAAGAAACTAAGTGATCTAATTGTGCAGACCTATGAGCACCTTGTAGAATATCTGGAGCTGAGGAAATTGGAATCACAACTTCAGGAGGTGAAGCAATAGGCATCCACCATAGAATCACAGATGAAGTTGCTTACTGCAGTTGAGAAAGTGAAGCGATCACAGGAGCAGTGCATAGTCCAACAACAGATTACTTTTATCCAGAGAAAGGTTAAGGAAGTGACATAGAGACTCCAGTCGGTGCAGTATGAAGCCTACATGATTTTTGAAGAATTTGAAGGACAAGGCTCTTAGCTAGACCAATTGGTTGTGACAGTGGAACAACACCTGGAAGGGCCTGTCACCGAGCAAGTGATTCAGGAGTTCACCGAGTAGGAGGCTCTAGAAAAGTAGCAAGTTGAGAAAACTCGAGCTAAGCTCGAGGCCTTCAAAACAACCCTGCCCAGATCTGAGTGACTCGGGATGAGTCAGAGGTGAGTGTTGGGGGCCTGTTCGCCCTCAACCAAGTTTTGAGGAAACATTGGTCATGTTTGACCATTTTTGGGACTTTGATAGCCTGGTCAAAGATGGAGCACCCAGGCAGAGTTGAGATCATAGGATATCACCTATTTTGTGAGATTTTTGAGCTTTTAGGGTTTATGTAACGGGTATGGGATGTCAGCCCATGGGTTTACCCATGTTTAGGCCCATTTTGTAAAGGTATAAATAAGTGGATAGGACTTAGAGAGAATTCTGTATAAGTAGGTCTAAGTTGGATTCATGCAAGAATATGAAAACATTGCTAAGTGCGAAGAACAATTGATGGCTTTTATGCATACTGTGTGTGAGACTTGCAGATTTAAGTGCAAGTGATTGTAAGAGGATTTGTGTAGACAAACTGGGTAAATGTTTGTGCTATCAGGTGACTTGATTTTGAGGAAGGTGGATCTATTGCGTTGTGCACAAATCACCTATCCACTGTGGAGTTAGGATCAGTGGCTTTGTGCACAGGAGCAGGAGAATGTAAGAAGAGTGAAGAAGACTAATACATAAGAAGAAGAAGTTGGTGGATGTAGCCCTACACTGGGGTGAACCACGTATATCCTGTGTTTTGATGTGCTTTGTGTGATGTTGTTTATGTTGTTTATGTTCTTATTTTCTTAGTGTTGTTGATATAACACATAATGGTTAAATCTGTGAATGCTTAGAGCCTTATGATATTTCACTGTTAGATCTGAGTAAATGCTATGTGCTAGGTGATTGAAGGTACTTGATATTGGTTGCTACTGCGCTGATATGTAATTAGGGTTAATCTGCGATGTGAATGAGACTAATAAACTAATGCATATTGTTGTTTAAGTGTTATGTTAAGTGTTTTAATCACATATCTGTGTCACAGCCTGGTTGTAGACATCTGAGTCCTGCAACCCCCCTGCCTCTACCTCAGGTGAGACTTCATCTGCTTCGCAAGTGTTGTCGAAAGAGCTGGTAGTTAGGGTTTTGTTGGTGCGTTGTTGAAGCATTGAACCCTAGGTATGCCACTATGCCAAAAATATTCCTGCCTCAGAGAGATTATCATTATTTTGCAGATGACAAGCTCGCGAATACTCATATTGGGATCACTCGACTCCATTCCTTCCCACTATATAAATATGTTGTGATTTATTTTGGACATCGTTTTCTCTTCTAAACTCACACATTAGGGGGCATCTGTTATAGTCCAAAAATGCCACATCTATGCATCCAATACATTGTCCCATCCATTTGCATCCCTTGTGAATCATATTTCTGAGGTTTCCTTTAAAAAACAACTTGTTATATAATATATGTCTTCTGCTGCACTATCAGCCCACGTACATACACATGTTTCATTTTAATCCTCCTACGTACATACGCATGTTCCATGCTAGCCATCCCATTCTTACTCCCCAAAAATGCAAAAAATATAAAAATGTACAAATTTCGGCGGAGTTTATGAGCTATGAAGGGATTCCTAACCATTTTACCCCATATATCCCTTCACCAAACTAAATAACCATATTTTTCTCATATAAAAAGGGGTCTAAGAGGATCATTTGAAAAGATGAACAAGAAGACAAGAAAACTCTGCCAAAATCCTCTCTCTCTCATTTCCCAAGTTTTGCATCTTTCTCTGAGTTTTATCCTCATATTTCCCTTCCATCCATTATACCTATGCAACCCTTCCTTATTCCCATGTTGGCATGTTGGTTGTGAGAATTCTATGTGGGATTGGTGCACTTGGAGTCATGACATAGGAGCCCAGACTTGGTTCGTGGAGTAGTGTCATCAAGCAAAGGTTGTAACCTTTCATCTTATTTATGAATAGAAGAGATTATCTTTGTCCCAAACATTTATGTGTATATGTTCTTACCTATTTGATCATTTACATCTATATTTATACTTTTCAGTGATTACTAGATATTGTATATGTTGTTGTGTTATGCTCTTGGTCTATTGCAGGTCAGCTTTGGGAGGAGATCTATGATCTAAGAGGAAAGAACAAGTGGAAGAGGTATACATCAACCAAAAGGATTCAAGGTTCTCTTCTTAACCTTCTCTTCCCTATTTCTTATCACTTAGTCTAGATTTTTTGGGGGTAGATTAGAGATAAGTCAGTCTTTTAGGGGGTTATCACTCTGCCTATTCCTTAGACCTAGTTTAGGGGGAATTTTCCCCATAGCACAAAGGGTGTGTACAAAAGATCCTCGCATAACCCAAATGTTAGGGACACTCAAAATTATTCCATTGTGGAATATTTGGCCCAATATCCATGTGCAATGTACGCTCTCGAGGTACTCCAAAGTTTCTCGATGCCATAGAGTGCATTGATTTCTGATATCATGGCTACAGATTCTTCTAGCTCACAACTCATCACGTTTGAGACTTCTAATGTCAAAAATCGCCTCCCTTATCATGAAATTTTTTAGATTCAAGGGGTGTATTCCATGAAGAACATTTTTAGAACTGTGATCGATGAGGGAGAATCGACGTGTGTGATGTTTCTTTCTTGTCGGAAAGATATCAGCTCTCTAGAACTCTCTCCCTCTCCTACTCTTCTGACTGCATTCAATGGTCATTCATTTTGTCCCCATGGGATAATTTCCTTCTTCCCCATATAGCTGGGAGGGAAAAAATTGTACGTTGAAGTGGAAGTAGTCGACACTCCACTCAACTACAACATTTTTCTAGGTCACAGTTGGACTTATGTTATGACCACAATTGGAATTATGCTATGATGGAGGAGGTTGATGATATTATGACACCCATTTGGGTGGTCAACTTTTCTCATTCTATAGATTGTCTCGAGACAGTATTTCCCTCGGATGAGGCTATTCCAGAGGAAATGACAGGCTCAGAGAGGCCTTGGAATGATTTACATCATCGATCTTATTTCCTTTTGAAGATGGATTGCATTGAAAAGGGAGAGCTCCATGTCCACATGAACGACAATGTTGATAGAATTTTGAACCCTATACTAAAGAATCGTGTTTATGTTAAGAGGAACATGGCCAATATTTCAGAAACAATACCTATCAACATCTCGAATGATACCAATGTCATGGAAAATGTTCTCATCGGTGCAGATTGTTCCCCTAAAGAGATATGTGATTATAACACCTTGTTTAAGGAGTTTCGCGATGTCTTCGCTTGGTCGTACGAGGATATGTGAGGGATAGATCCTCGAATTGTCGAACATGAAATAAAGACTCGTCCTAATGTTAATCATGTTGAATAGAAGTTTAGGATGGTTAACCTTAGGAAGGAAGTTTCCATAAATGTCGAGGTAGAGAAACTCCTTAGAGTGGGTTTCATCTATCCAGTTCCACTTATGAAATGGGTTTTGAACCCTATTCTAGTTGACAAAAATCAAGGAACCATTCGTGTATGTATGGATTTTAGGTATTTGAATAAGGCTTGTCCCGAGGACAACTTACCGATGTCATTTATTGATCAAATTATTGATGAGTGTGCACACAACAAGATCATTTCCTTTATGGATGGATTATTTGGATAAAATAAAATCCAAATTAAACCTAAGGATCAACACATAATGGAATTTATTTGTCCTTGGGGAATGTTTGCATACCGAAAAATGCCTTTTGGTATTCAAAATTCTAGGATGATATTCTAGTGGGCCATAACCTTTTCCTTCCATGACATGAAACAAATTGTGAAGGCATATTTGCATGATCTACCCACTCATTCTCATCATAGAGTCAATCATCTAGACCACCTTTTCCGTGTGTTCCAAATATGTCGTTATTATCGCATCTGGATGAATCCACACAAATGAATTTTTTTTTTTTTACTTTATAGAGTCTCCTTGGATTTATCGTGTCAAACAAAGGGATAACTATGAACCCTTTAAAGGTTGAGGCAATAGTTCAGTTGCCTCCCCCATGTACTATTCGTCAACTTCAAAGTCTCCAAGGAAAAGATAATTTCCTTCATCGTTTCATCGCTAACTACACTGAGATTAATAAGGGTTTCATGTGTTTGTTGAAGAAAGGGGTCCCATTAGAATGGGATACTTATGTGTGAATATATTTTGATGCATTGAAAAATGATTTAATGTATGCCCCTATCCTTAGTCTACTTGATTTTACTTGTGAATTTTTTTTGTAGCTGTCGATGTCTGAATAAACCGTAGGTATGGTTTTAGTTCAAGAATATGATGTTCTTGTCGAGCACGACATTTATTACCTGAGTCTTGGTTTGGTTGATGATGAGTTGTGATATTCCCACACTGAGAAGTTGGCTTTGGAAGTGGTTCACGCTATCCAAAGACTGAGGCATTACATTATCCTCCATAAAAACACTATCATTATGGATGTTAATCCTTTCCGGTATGTATTAACTTGTCATATCATTGGAGGTAAATTTAAAAAATGGATCATGATTTTGCAAGAATATAACTTAGACTTCACGTCAACAAAGTCCAAAAGTTGCTTGTTTTTGCGGAATTGATGTCAGAGTTTCCTAGGGAAGATAAAGAGGAAATTTTTAAGGACTCATTTTCGAATAAATCCATCTTCCTGATATATTCTGGTGATCGTTGGTATGGATATATTCTTATATATCTCCAAACTTTGAATTTATCCTCACATTATTTGAGAGAAGAACGATGCCACATTCACCACTAGGAAAAAAACTATCTCATGATTGGTGATACCTTGTATCGCTATGGTGTAGAATCGATTTCACGTCATTGTGTGACTCACGAAGAAGTGGAGTTCATTTTAAATGACTCTCATAGTGGATCATGTGGAGTTCATCTCTCTGGTATGGAAAAAACCAAGAAAATATTGCATGCTAGATATTTTTGGCCAATGATATTCAAAGACTGTATTGAGGTAGAAAAAATATCAATGTCAAGTTTTTAGTCGTAAGATTCCCCTGCATCATGCTTCACTTTTTCCAGTCATCACCATCATCCGTATTACTAAGTGGGGTTTTTATTCTATGACATGCACCTGCCTTCGGCTAGGGGGCATAGTTACATCATTGTGGTCGTCGATTACTTCACTAAGTGGCCAGAAGCCATGGATATTTTTTCGAGTGACAGTGAGACTACTGCACTTTTTATATTCAATCAGGTCATTACTTAGTTCAATGTTATGAAATAGATTTTCATTGACCATGGAATTCACTTCCAGATTTTTTTTATGTTAGAGCTCTCATCGAAATTGGGTTTTAGGTAGGAGGACTCATCTCCATATTACCCGTGGGTGAATGGGAAGGTAGAGGTTGTCAATAAGTCTCTAAAAACCATTCTTTAGTGCACCGTTAATGCAAGTAAGTACAACTGGAACATCATGGTCTATCCATCTTTATGGGCATATTGAACTATGGTTAACACTACTACTAGTTTTTCGTTGTTCCAACTCATTCATAGATTGGAGGCAGTCTTATCGCTTGAATGTAAAATACATTCTCTTAAGATCATCATAGAGCTTCTACCTGACTCTTTTGAGTTAGAAGCACGTTTTGTTCATTTGGAACATCTTGACGAGCAATGTTGTGATGTCGCCACCACCAATCAAACACATGAGAAAGGAGTTAAGAGTCGTTATGACAAGTCCATGAACCCAAGGATCTTCTCTAAAGGTGACCTTATCTTGGTCTATGATCAGGACAAATCCACCTTAGGAGCAGACAAGTTCAATCCGCTATGGCATGGTCCATACATTGTGAGACATTCCCTATGGAAAGGATCCTACGAGTTGGAGTATTTCGAAGGGAATGCACTTTCGAAGCCCAGAAAAGGGATCTATCTTAAGAAGTATTACACTTGAGAATTCATGCTTAGGCATTCCCCTTGTAATTATTGTACATTGTTGTATTTAGTGGTATTATTGATATCTTTTTTCATTAGTGGTGCTTATGATGCTTTTTCTTATTGAGAGATGTCATGGTATTCTTCGGTATTCTTCGGGTCCGTCGATGGTGCTAGTTGTCACACTCATAACCTTACTTCTGTCCCTTGGGTGATTTATTTCCCACGATCCAATTAATCACTTCCGGAGGTGATTTTCTTGGCCCATCCACTAATAATGTGGCTGAATATAGTGTTGTTTTTTAACTGCTTCATGACGCCATTGCACATAGCATTTAGTCCTTATAAGTTCATTTGGATGCTCAATTAGTAGTGTCTCAACTAAATGACAAATTTCATATTGTGACCCTATTGTACGTCGTCATTTCCTTCAGGTATGTTTGTTGGAGCGTCATTTTGATTTCATTACTTATGTTCATGTTCAAAGAAATTACAATTCATTGTGTGATGCATTTGCTAACTATGTGTTAGATTGGCACTTATGTCATTCACATTTTCCAGAAGTACAAAAATCATACATGTATATAATAAAATCATAGGCACATTGTCATTAAGGAAAAAAGGGTCATCTATATATATATATATATATATCATCAATGTTCATTAAGTACAAAATGTGGATCATATTACAAAATAGTCTTTTATCCTCGATTGTCCATCTCTAAGGACCAATAATACAAACACATACAATGATCTCATCATCATGGTACCGAGGGCCTTTCCCTTCCCTCAACATGTATCTCATAACACACTGCAGCATTGGATACACACCGAAAGAGTTTCACCCATGTCTGTGGTACCCCAACTACATGTTGTTTCATCTTCTCCGATAAATATTCAATATGTATCATTGGAACTGGGCATACCAATCTGTCCAGGTTCCTCTAGAATTCATTTAATAATAGATCTACAGCTCCTTATGGTTGGTCATCATGACCATGCTAAGGAAACCCATCAGGCCATATAGGTCCCACATTTACACAATCAAACAATCACATTATTATCTTGGTCCACACCAAAATATTTACTTCCTAAAATATCAAAATACAAAAATCAAATAATTAAAAAATATTTTATACCAATATCTCTGTAGGCACTTCTAGGAGAAATGGGCATCTCCTGATCATTGCGATAATATATCCCTTCATAGGTATAATCCTCTATCAAAACCACTTGGTGTGATCACCAAGAAAAACATGAGTCATCCCATGGATCACCCAATTGTCCTCCTCCCTGCCTTGAGAGTACCTCGGCCCATATTTCCATCATGCCATATCTGATATAATACAGATGGATGTCCACTTTAGGACTCATCATAGGTACTCTCTCAAAGAAGAATATGCACAGGAGAATTCCAAAGCCGAAGTTCTTCATCTTTCCTTCTTTGTATCCTATCAATTGAGCCTTCATGCATATAAACAATGAAGTACTCCAATCATACATATAAGGTCTCAAACACTCAACTGCATAGAACATCATCATTCTTGAAGCTTAATGTAATGATGAAAATATTTCAATCCGAGCAATCGTCAATAAAATGATTTTAAGGCTAAGGCTATCTAATTGCTTTATTGGGAGTTGGCTCCCAACTTTCTTTGTCTTACCTGAGAAATAAAATGCAATTTATTCATTAATTGTAATACCAATGGATCCATTGCCTTTAAAATTAACTACATCACCTCGTTGGGATATCCTAGTAAGAAAATATATATCCCCTATCTCAATCTTCAACGATTTCCTGTTAATCATGAATGCATCAGCTTCAGGATCCTAGTAATCGATCAATGTTTCAAGCAATATTCATTGTGCCCTAATCTTGTTATAATGTAATAAATTATAAATTCTACATTTTTGGAGGGATTATTGAGCCTCTGGGTCATCCATGACCTCATTTTCAACATCTCTAGGCTCTCTTTCTCTCCATTCAATCACTATCCTGCAAAAAATATAAAATCTCGAGTTAGTTTTTTTTGTTTTTGGAAGTTTTTGTTGATGTACGTGACCTCCTGTTAGGATAGTCGTGTACATATGTGAATGCCACTAATAGGGATCACATAAATTCTTCCATGTACGTGACTTTTGTTGAAGAAGGTCGTGTACATGGCCATCTACCCTACAAAATGCATTAAAAACTCGAAAAATTAACAAAATAAAAAATATTTTGGATGAAAATGAAAAGGAAGGAAGGGTCTCTTACCTGGTCCAAGCGGTTTCAAGTTATGAGATCTCTATGTCCTGTACTAGTCCTCAGAAGGTTGAAAGGTAAAAAGGGCTCCAAGTGCTCTCCAAGTGGTTAAAAGTCAAATGATATGGTAAAAATGTGTTTTTCACCTATTTTAACCCATTTTTCCAATTTTTACATAGTGTTTTTACCCCATTTTAACATTTTTGTGTCGTTTAGGGTTATCAAAATGCTCTGGAGATGTTTTATCATATAGTTTACCTTGAGAGATATCTCTTTATCACTGGTTTTATTACATATGTTGGTGTTTTTTTACTTCTTTGGCAAGTATCGTGCTCCTTACTAGCATATAGGGTAGGTTTCATTCTACTTGCATAATGCATTTATTCGTATCGATCACATATTTAGCATAGGTTCAACCCCATTCATTGTGGAATTATACCTTTAAGATTATCTAAAGGTGTTTCTTACGAATGGTAGAGCTTATGTTTTCATGGGTGTCTTAGTTAGTACATCACTATCCTTTTTTGCACCCATGCTGCAGTTTTTTCTATAGGCTCAAAATCCTTGTTTAGTCCCATCGTGACTTTGCGTTGGAGCTTCATATCTTCTTCTCATCTTTTTTTGGCCAAATTCCCTGTGGGGATTCCAAAAAAAAATTTGTGTTGATTTTTACTTGCGTTACATATTGATTGCTTGCACTTTTTGGGCCCAATGTCGGCTTCAACTTGTTTTGATATAACCACTTGTATATGCATTCTTGAAAAGCTACCATCCTTTGCAACTTGACACCTTTTATCCCTAGAGAAAAATTCCCCCGAGCATCCATATCCTGCACATGTTTCCTTGAATGGACCATAGGTATGTTCCTTGTGCATGAAACTAGTTTGCTCACCCGCGATGCTTGTTTCCTCCATTGTACTATAACATTCTTTTATTCTTTTTCAGGCTTTATAATATGAAAAAGACATAAAAAAAAAAAAAGGATGGGAATGAGTCTCATTTTTTATATGGTAGCTACTTGTTTCTCCCTTGAACATAGCACAATCTTATCAGTCTTTACCTCATTATTGGGTTTAGTATGGATTTAGGAGGCTTTTTTTCTTATTTTTGAGCATAATCTCCTCTAGGTGGTTATTCTTTCAGTCATATGGAGTGTTTATTGATGCTTCATGTGTCGTAGATGTATCCCAGTTTATAGTCAATGTTTCCCAAGTCACATTTTGTGTCATTTTTTTGTTCAAGGGAAGTCAACCTGTGTCAGCCACTTTGTAGAATCCTTGACTTTCCAAATTGGCCTTCCCTTGTGTCAAGTACCTCTCATTTTCATAAGTATATTTGTATCTCACTCGACCTAGTATAGAAGGTACTCATTGAATTATTGTTGGCGGGTCTACTCTTATTGACTAAGACACATTGCTTTGAAAGTATGACCTAGAGTTGCACCTTGTGCCTATTTACATCATTGATAGGTGACCTTGTGCTCAATTGATGACAAACCATCATTGGTCATTGACTGAGTGGTTTCCCTTGTGTTCGACATCAACAACCATTATCACACATAGGGATTCGTGCGATACCTTAGTTTCCATTTGACCCCATTGGAGGATTCTTCATTTTTGTCGATAGTCTTCATCATTGGTTACTATTCATAGAGTCTCTACCATGTTCTCTTCAATCTAGTATGATGCAAGAGAATCACTTCACCTCATCAAGCACCAACAAGACAATGCAACAACACACAAGGAGGAACGAATTCCAAGGGAAGAGAGGCGCCAACCCTCTCATTTTGAACCTAATTTAAAAATTTAATGTAATTAAATGTGAGTTAATGTTGAAGGCTCAAAGAAAAATGAGCCACTATCTTTGTACAGGATGCATGTAGAGTCACCTTTAATGGCTGACAATTAGGTGGATCTAGATCCAATTCAGACTAGATGGCGATTAAATGTAATTTAATGAGAGTAGGTAGCTGGAGGGAAGGCTCAAGGAGCCCCTCTTTTGTAAAAAATATCTTGTATAAAAAATTAATTAGTTATTTGTTGAGAGAGAGCTATAGATTAGAGAGCTCAAGAGAGGAGAGGAGAAAGAGCTGACGACTCTGTTGCAGTCCATTCTTTTTAAACAATTGTACATAACCATTCAATATTAATACAAAGAGCATTTTTTCCTGCATATAGATCTCTATGTATTTATCAGTATGATGAATTTTTATTTCTGAATGTTTACTGTGTGTTTTTAGATTCCATGGATGCATATATGTTTCCCTTTGTAGGAATTAGATAGATTTCCCTATATCTGTAGTTTTATGATTGTTTTGGGCTCTTAGGATTATGCAAGGAGTGCACTTGGACTCTATTTTGAGTTCATTCCAGGTGGGCACACTAGAGCAAGTCAAAGACTCAGAAGAGAGGATTTTGCAAGGAGTGCACATCAGAGTTACTGAACATTATGAGAGCAAGTGCAAGGAGTGCACCTACACTCATAGCAATGTAAAATATCAAAGGAAAGGTTGTGCAAAGAAGACACACTAAATTTGTTGAATACTCTGAGGAGGCTCTGCAAGGAGTGCGTGAGAACTCTATTTCGATTTTTGTGAGAAGGTTTCCAAGTGGGTAGACCGGAGTTACTGAATACTCTGAGAGCCATGCAAGGAGTGTGAGGACAAATTATTTTTAGACTCGTTTGTTAGGAGGAAGAAGAATGAATCTTTGAAGAAGACCTATGCAAGGTGTGCACCGGGCCAACACTTAGCCAAGTGTTGAGAAATCCTCAAGGAGAAATATCTGAAAGGATTGCATTGAGAAGGTGCAAGGAGTGTGCCAGAGACAATAGGTTTCAATTTTCAAAGATCAGAAGAAAGAGTGTTCTACTTCTAGGAAGGAAAAATGTCTCGCTAAAGGAGAGGAAAAGGCTTGAGACCCTTAGAAAGTTGATCAAATCCAAATCTTAGGAGAGATAGTGCAAGTATTCACAAGGCCCTGGAAGGAGTGTAGAAGGAGAGAACAGTCCAAGTTCGAAACTGTTGAGAATCTTAAGAGTCCACAGAGGAATTTATTTCAAGTTGCAAACTTAGGAGGAAAAGCGTGAACGCCAGGAGGGCGTGAGAAACCATTTGGAGGAACAGAAGGTTGAGCCCCTTTTGAATTTTGAATAATTTCAAGCTCAGGAGGTGAAGCGTAATTCGAGGCCCAACAGTCCTTCTTGCAGAGGAAGGTTCAAAGGACAAGCCTTCATAAAATATTGAGAAATCATTTATCAGAAGGAAAGTGTGGCCATAGCAGAGGAGGAAGCTACAACAACTGTCTATCTCAGTTGGAGAGAATATATGGACCGTCAGATCAGATTCCAGATAGGAAAAGGAGAATGAAGAGGAGGAGGAAAAAACCTAGCCATAGGATTTGAGTGAGTGGATCGATAACCGTCGGATCCAGGTAAGTTTCACAGGGTTTAAACCTCATTATCCTTCGGAATTCACAAGTCTGAGACTTCTCTATATTTAGGAATAGACGAGACCAGTCTCTCCAAGTCCCAAAGTCTGAAATCAATTGGGACCATCCATCAGTGAGGATGTGTGTCAGTATATCAGGGGTGGTTCAAAAGGCCAAACATCTAGGAGATTAAAGGCGTGGAGTTTTCAAGCCTCCCGAAGCTCTAAAGAGCGGAGTGGATCTAGACAGTCCATTAGCAAGGACACATGTCCATGGATTGAGCGTATCTGAAAGATCGACAGTTTGGGAGAGTAGAAGGGAGGAGTGTTCAAAACTCCTAAAGCTTCGAATCGTGAAGTTAATCCTATTCGTTGATCGGGAGGGACACATGGCAGTAGATCCCGTGGTATGGACCCTTAGCACTCTAAAGGAATTAGACAGAGGTGAGTCGAGAACTCCTGAAGAGTCGGGATCCAGAGTAAATCTTGGTCGTTGATCGAGCAAGGACACGTGGAGCGTAGATATTCCACTTCCTCAGTTCATTCTCCAGGAGTTTCAACACCCATAATCTAAAATTCCTCTGAACTCGCAAATCAAAAAATTATCGAACACCATAGGGGATCAACGACCCACAATCCATGAGCTAATCCATAGCTCATAGATGATTTTTGGAATTTGGTTCTCGACGAATCTTCCCTCTCTAAAAAATTATTATTTCAGAGCATGCAAACCCCAGACCAAATCAGACGACTATCCTCTCTCCACGAATAAATGGTCCCTGTCCACTCCGCCCTCTGGGCTTCATAGATTTTCATTGCACTTCACCTCCAATTCCCTGGAGTGTCGAACTGGCGACCCTTCGAAGGACTCATATCTACGACTTTCCACTCTCTAGCAACCAACAGAGGAGATCTTACTTCAGGACTCTAGCCTTCGGGAGTCCCTGAGTGCTAACAGACACACAAATATGAAGTGATGAATCTCTGGAGTGGCGAAGGCTCACTCCAAATCTGGCGCCATGTATCCTTTTCAAAAAAATGGCTAGGATGGGCTCCGGCCTTCGGGAGCTATCAACTCCATGAAACTTAATTTCTCCGGAGTGTTGGTTCTCCAGAACTCAGGATCTGCCATCGTGTTTCCACTGTGATGAAGGGCTGGGATGGACTCTGGCCTTTGGGAGTCTTCAATACTCTGTGCCCTGGTCTCCCTGAACCCGGAACTGACGAAGTGACAGATCTGCGCTCCACATGTCCTTGCTCGATCAACAGTTGATATTTACTCTGGCTCCCAGCTCTTCGAGAGTTCTCGACTCACGTCAGTCTAATTCCTCCAAAGTGCTAAGGATCTGGACCACGGGATCTATTACCATGTGTCCCTCCTGATCAACAAATAGGATTAACTCTGCGATTCAGAGCTTCAAGAGTTTTGAACAATCCTCACTTCTACTCTCCCATACTGTCGATATTCCAGATATGCTCCATCTGTGGACACATGTTCTTGCTAATGGATAGTCCAGATCCTCTCCGCTCTTCGTAGCTTCGCCAGGCTTGAACACTCCATGCCTTTAATCTCCCAGATGTTCGGTCTTCCGGACCACCCCTGATTTGTTGACACACATCCTCACTGATGGACAGTCCCAATTGATTTTGGACTTCGGGACTTCGGGAGAATCGTATCCTCTACGCCTAAATATAGAAAACCCTCAAACTTGCAAAGTCCAAAGGATACTAAGGGATAAAACCCATGAAACTTACCTGGATCTGACGAAGGAGGAAGAGAAGAAATCCTTTATCAGAAGGAAATTGTGGCCATAGAAGAGAAGGAAGCTACAATAGTTTTCAATATCAGCTAGAGAGAAGATCCGAACTATTGGATTAGAGTCCAGATAGGATGAGGAGCATGCAAAGGATGAGTACAAATCCCAGCTATAGGATCTAAGCGAGTGGTTTTAACCCTCGGTATTCTTCGGACATCGAAAGTCTGAGGGTTTTCTATATTTAGGGAAAGAGGAGACAAGTCTCCTAAAGTCATAAAGTTTGAAATCAATTGGGACCGTCCATCAGTGAGGACGCGTGTCAGCAGATCAGGGATGGTCTAGAAGGCAAGCCATATGGGAGATTAAAGGTGTGGAGTGTTCAAGCCTCTTAAATATTTGAACAACAGAATGGATCTGGATCATCCATTATTAAGGACATGTGTCCACCGATCAAGCGTATCCAGAAGATCGACAGTCCGAGAGAGAAGAAGTGAGGACCTCAGCCTTTGAACCTTCCTCTATGATACCGAATGTTGGGCCTCGGTTTACACTTCACTCTTGATCTTGAAATGCTTTAAAAATCAAAAGGGGCTTGACCCTCTATTCCTCCAAATGGTTTCTCGCGCTCTCTTGGCATTCACACTTTTCCTCCTGAGCTTGGAACTTGAAATAATTTCCTCTGCGGCTTCTTAAGCTTCTCAATAGTCTAGAACTTGGAATGTTCTCACCTTCTGCACTCCTTGCAGGGCCTTGCACATACTTTCGCTATCTCTCCTGAGCTTTGGATTTTCTCAACTATCTAAGGGTCTGGGTTCTTTGCCTCTCCTTTAGTGAGACCTTTTTCCCTCCTGGCAATAGAACGCTCTTTCTCCTAAGCTTTGAAACTTGAAACCTATTGTCTTTGGCGCACTCCTTGCACCTGCTTTATGCACTCCTTGCAGATCTTCCTCCTCAAGCCTTTCTCAACACTTGGATAAATGTTGGCTTGGTGCACACCTTGCACGGGTCTTCTTCAAAGATTCATGCTTCTTCCTCCTAACAAATGAATCTAAAAAGACTATGTCCTCTCACTCCTTGCATGGCTCTTAGATTATTCAGTAACTCTGGTGTTCCCACTTGGAAACCTTCTCACAGAATTTGAAATAGAGTTCTTGCACACTCCTTATGCTCTCTCAATGCACTCCTTGCAGAGCCTCCTCAGAGTATTCAACAACTCTAGCATGTATTCTTCACACATCCTTTCCTTTGAGCTTTTACATTGTTATGAGTGTAGGCACACTCCTTGCGCTTGCTCTCAGAGTGTTCAGTAACTATGATGTGCACTCCTTGCACAATCCTCTCTTCTGAGTCTTTAACCTGCTCTAGTGTGCCCACCTGGCACACTCTTTTATGAACTCGAAACAGAGTCCAAGTTCACTTATTGCACTGGCTTCACAGAGTATTTCAATTACTCTGGTGTGCATTCCTTGCACAAGCCTAAGAGCCCAGAACACTCAGAAAACTACAGAGATAGGGAAATATATATAATTCATGCAAAGGGAAACATATATGCATCCATGGCATCTAAAAAAACACAGTAAACATTCATCATACTGATAAATACACAGAGATTGATAAGAAGGAAAAAATGCTCTTTGTATTAATATTGAATGGTTATGTACAATTGTTTACAAAGGTTGGACTAAAACAAAGTCTTCATCCCTTTCTCCTCTTCTCTCTTAATCTCTCTAATCTATAACTCTCTCTCAACAACTAACTAATGAATTTTTGATGCAAAGACATTTTTTACAAAAGAGGGGTTGATATAACCCTAAATTTCTCTACACATGCATACATGGCCTTGGCCCTCTTACTTGCATTTTTTTCCAAAGAACTGATGGGTTGATCTTCTTAAAAACCAATTTTTTGAAGATGTATGTGCCCTACACCATTACTTCCCATGTACATAAGCTTCTTTCACCACTAAATCTCGAATATATATGCATGTTGGACCATTACAGCCCACGTTTACTTGCAAAAGTTGCAAAAAAATTAAAAAGTTGCAAGGAATTCGTTGAAATTGATGGGATATTGGAGGTTTCCCAACTAATCCACCTGCTATAGCCTGTCACCCAACCGAATAACCATCATTTTGGCATATAAAATGAGGTTTTGGGGTCTCATTTCATAGCTAAGCATAAGAACAGTGAAACTCTACCTGATTTCACTTCCCCTCCTTGCCCAAGATATTGCTTCCTTTTGGGAGAATTGCCTCAACATTCCCTCATTAGCCCCTTCTTCCTCCATAAAAACAGATTCACTTCCCAAGAAGAGATCAGAAGGTTGAGAGGAGAATTTTATACAAGGTGAACTTGGATCTTGGTGAAGAGGAGCTCAGACCAGGTTCGTGGAATGACATCTGACTTTGATTGTAAAGGTATAATCATTGTGTTATTAATAAAAGAATTACATTTTCCTATCCCAAATGATGGTGTCTTAAATACATTTTGGTTTATGCTTGAAATTCTAACATTAACCCTAACTTGTATATGGAATAGCATGCTTTTTGTTCTCTACTTGTCAATCTTTGGATGCAAGTCATCCCTGGGAGGAGGCATGCAGTGAGCGGAACTTCCAAGCGTGAGGAGGTCATCACTAGACTTGGGATTAGAGGTATAGTTACCCGATCTCATTTTCCTTGATTTCTTCATATGATTTTTGGTATGTTTGGGGTAGTATAGAGGATTAATTGACTTTTAGACGATTAATCAATCTTCCTACATTCTGAACCCTGGACTAGATAAAGGGGGGTTTTCCTGCTAGTAGAACTGGCGACCATACTGGGGAAGCCTCTAGGATTTTTTAGGGGATTTTGGGTTGTTTGATTGGTCTGTTTTCCTTTCTAGTTTCTGTCGAGTTTTTTTTTGTCTGTTAAGGGATCTTGGTCACCTTCAGGTGCTATACTAGTTGTCCCTTCCCTGTGAGTCTATATTTTATTTTATTTTTTGGAAGGATAAATAGGTGTACGCACCCTGTCTCGATTCAACCCCTATACATACACGCTCTTCTCAGTAAATAGCCCACGTACATACATAGGTTTCTAATGCAACAACCATCGTCTTTGATTCATAATTTTTTTTTTAAAAGAGGAATCCAACCTCTTTCTTGATTGAGGTTTATACTTCTCAGGGATTCTTGTTTTAATTCAGAGTCTCTATCTTACAGTCATAGCCTTGGTTTCAAGTTCAGTTTACTTGTCTTTTTGAGTTTCATGTGTTTACTTTTGAAAGTGTTTTAAGCAAGCTTGTGATTTATAGATCTTCCTTTTTGGTTTCTTTAGTGATTCCCTACGATCTGTAGTGGGCCAAAGATCTGTTTCAGTCTTCTCTTGCTATTCTTTTTACCCCTTTCACTTGCTTTGAAGAAAGAGAAACATATTTATTTCATTTTTTTTTGTTTGAAGCAATTTAAAAAAAAATAGATTTCCTTTTTCAGTTTGGTAAAGTAGTTAGAGTTGGTTATTTGCTAAAAAGGAAAAATAGTATGTTTTTTTATTTCTTTATTTGATTTCTTGAAACATAAGTAGGTTGTAGTGAAGCAAAAATTTGTTTTAGGTCTTTTTGATTTTCCTTTAGGAATTTTTAGTGTGTGCTCTGTGATCCCTAGTTTTCCATAGTGAGTTAGTCAGTCATTGATTTGGGTCTCTAACCTAAGGTGGTAGACCACCCACTTTTTTATTCATGAGGAATTTTTGGTCTTCTACTTAGAAATGTGGAGCTACCTCTTTATAGGCATTGTTTTTATAACACTGGTTCGCCAGAGTCAGTGTGTGAGAATTTTGCGGACTTGAACGATCCCATAAGGGGATAACATGTGCATAAGATCTCCATGGCTAAATTTCTTGACTATACCAACCAAGGAATTCCTTCACAAGGGGATTATTGTGCTTTTCCATTCTTTGAAAACGTTGGTGCCCCTTTGATGGCCACTTTGTACATTCCTGGGTTGAATGTGGGACTACCAGTTTGGTTGGGTACCATTCCAAATGTCTTGAATTCTCTTGACTCTTCTTAGTTAAGAACCATATGTCATGGGCACCATGTTGATGTTCCTTTGTCAACAAAGTATTATCCTCCTCCTTCTCTCGCCTCCGGTGAAAGTAGAGTTACTAGTAACTGGAAGTCTAAATGAAATAGAAAGAGGAATAATAGGAAGAAGAAATTACCAACCTCTATAAGTCATGTTGGGGGAAAGCACCTAGCCTCTGCAAGTCATGTTGGAGGAGAAATTATAGTCACTACTAGTCATACTGGTGATAGGTCTGTAGCCTATGTGTGTCATGTTATCGACCCATCACCAACCTCTGCAAGTCATGTTGGAGATGTGCAACCAATCACTGCTAGTCATGTTGGGGGCATTGATTCTATTGAGAAACCTAGACGGATAGGATGTAAGACTAAGTTCTCTTGTAAGCTTTACAAGGGAGATCACCTTAATCATATATGCCCTTCCAAAGGTATGAATATTGTCATCCCTATCTGCAATATCTTTTGATTTTGAATGTTTTGAGGTTCTCTCACAGTCTATTCAGCCTCTGGTTGATGAATTGCTCATATCGATGTAATCTTCAACTAATCCCACTTCTCTTTTGGGGGGTGATGTGCTTGTAGACCATGTTTCCTGACAACCTATTCAGCCAATGGTTGAGGAAGTGGTCATGCTGATGTAGTCTTCGGATAATCCCACTCTTCTCTTGGAGAGTGTCGAGTCTACCAAATTTGTCACGTCGATGTAATCTTCAGTTGATATCAATCTTATCTTGGGGAGTGATGTGTCTACCGACTATGCTTTTACCATTTCCAGTTCAGTTCTTTTAGAACAAGGGGGCATTCCTCTCGCTTCGAGCATAGTCCCTTCAAGCCCTAGGATGGTTTCCTTTGATTGGAATGATCTTGTTGATCCTCGTCTTCCTTCTTCTGCACCTTTTCAAATAAGGTTTGAATTCAATTCAACAAAAAATTATCGATGTATTGTAGATGAAGGAGCCTCCACAAGTATTTTATCCTCCTCGGTTTGGAAAGCCTTGGGATCTCCCGAGCTTGTGTCTTCTTCGCATGAGCTGTCGGATTTTGACAAACATCCTAGTGAATATTTGGGGGTTCTTCCTCAGTTTCCTATTTCATTAGGTGGGAAGACTGTCCTTGTCGATGTTATAGTGGTGTAAGGCCCATTAGATTTCAATATGATTCTCGAGTGTGATTTTGTATATTTTATGAATGTTGTGGTGTCTATGCTCTTCCAGGTGATGCATTTCCCTCATAATGGAAGCATTTTCATTGTCAACTAGCTGGCATCTGATCATCACCATCCTAATCCGTCATTAGTTCAGGATTCCCCTTTATATATTCCTAGTGTTTGTGTAGACTCTACCACACCACGAGTTAATTATGTAGCATTTTATCCTCGATGTTCAATTTCTCCTGAGAAGGAACTTGGTCAATCATGTTTTCCTTCTCGAGACATCGCCTCGACAATTGATCCATTGGTATATCCAATGGGGCATGGGAGCCCTTGCTTTCCCCTCTTGGTACAAGTGATCTTGTTGAGATTACTTGAGAAAAGTAGCCACATGGAGTCTTCTTTAAGGCCTTTTTCAGACTCTTTAAACATGAAAATATTGTCGAGCGATCTTGTTTCCCTTCCCCTCGCCAAACTAAAATTTGAAGGAATTTATTTTCGACAGTAGTTTACCCCTTTTTCGGTCCAGACGATCAATTGTATGAATAAAGGTATGCTCTAGGAACTTTGGTTCGCTAGAAGAGTATTCTCAGGTGTAAGTTTAACCCTTTTTCGTGCCTGAGGGACTAATTTTTTTAAAAAGGAACCTTCTCCTTGGTTTTGGTTTATCACCTTTTTCGGGCCTTGGAGATTACTTATGAAAAAGGAACCCCCACGAAGTCCATAGTTAATCTCTTTTCAGACTCTCTAAAATTGAAAATCTCATCGAGTGACCTTGTTCTTTCACACTCATTAAATTGGTCCAGAAGAACATCTACTAGCATGAGTTTACCCCTTTTTCCAGCTGGTAGATTATGCAGAAAAAAGGTACACCTTGGGAGATTTGTCTCGTCGGGAGAGTTCTCTTCAGTCACTTTTATAGTTTTTCGCTCTAAGGAGACTAAAACTCAGAAAAAGGATGTGAGTCCATAGTTAAGCTCTTTTCAAACTCCTTAAAATTGAAAATATTGTCAAGTGATCTTGTCTTTGTCACAGTCATTAAAATGGTTTTGAATAGACGTCTTTTTGGTGCAAGTTTACCCCTTTTTCGAACCGACTAGACTACCTCTAAAAAAGGTACTCCCTAGAGTCTTCTTTTACATTTTTTCAGACTCTCTAAACGTGAAAAAACTACTGAGATTACCTTCTCTGGTCTCGTTAAAATTACATTGAAGGGGGTTTCATTGTGTCTTGCTAATCACACTTCCATGTCTGTGTATTTGGAATAATGTCGAATCCATGTTGCTCTCAATTGAACCTTTGAATCATGCCTTATACGCAATCCTTGTGGCACTTTACCTCTGCGACCTGACACCTTGACTCGTAGAGGAATCTTCCCCGAGTGTCATTTTCCTGCACATGTCTCCTTGCTCTGAGCATAATTTAGTGTGTTCGTTGCGCTTGGAGCTAGTATGCTTGTTTTTGACACTCATTCCTCCTTTGTAACATATCATTCTTTTATTATTTTTCAATCTCTTTAAAAATTGAAAAAGACAAAAAAATCAAATATCCCAAAAAGAGGGGACGAGAAATATGTATTCTTTTTTGGAAGCACAAAGAGTCTCCCTTGGACAAAGCACATCCTTTCATTTGTTCGTCAAGCATTGGGATCTAGTATGACCTTAGGAAGTTGTTATCACTACATAAAGTTGTGTCCTCCTATGTTTGGTTACTCTTCCAAACATGTGGATATTTTGCGTTGCCTCCTACATCATGAACTTATGTCAATGTTATGTTGCCTGAGTCTGATCATATTTTGTTCTTTTATCCAAGGGAAGTTTCACGCAACTTGATTCGGCCTTTCTGTAGTTTGTCTCTTGAACTCATGAGTTGGCCATCTCGAGAGTCCAGTCAAGTCCTGATTGAAAATCGACGAAGTTCTCTGCCTAATCATTGAGATCCTCTTGTATTTTCCCAATGAGTCGTCGAAGACCTCAAGGTAGTGAGTTATGCACTCCTATCATACTCCTACCTGAGTTTTGAATACCTTGAAGTTGTGGCTCGAGCTATGAAGTCCTCATCTCCAACCATCGGGCGTTACTAGCTTCTTGAAGATGGATACTCTACTTGCATATCTTCGATTGATTTTGAGATGTAGATCTACTGTGTATTTCTCATGGATACACTTTATATAGCTATATGACATGGATCTGCAGTGTATTTGATTGGAAGCCATGATTTATTTCATCCCAAGCATGGGTATGCCTGCCTCAGAGAGAAAAAAATTATTTTTCAGATGGCACCTCCCGAACTCTAGTCTCGGGCTCACTCAATTTCATACATTGGTTAAGATATTGTAATGTATTTCGGCCATCAGTTTCTCTTTTGAACTCAAACATTAGGGGGCATCTGTTATAACCCTAAATTTCTCTACACATTCATACATGGCCTTGGTCCTCTTACTTGCATTTTTTTCCAAAGCACTATTGAGTTGCTCTTCTTAAAAACTAATTTTTTGAATATGTACGTGCCCTGCACCATTGTTGCTCACGTACATACATGTGTTGCACCACTACAACTCATGTACATACGCATGTTGCACCATTATAGCCCGTGTATACTTGCAAAAGTTGAAAAAAAATAAAAATTTGCAAGGAATTCGTTGAAATTGATGGGCTATTGGAGATTTCCCAACTAATCCACCTGCTATAGCCCGTCACCCAACCGAATAACCATCCTTTTGGCATATAAAAGGAGGTTTTTGGGTCTCATTTCATAGCTAACCATAAGAACAGTGAAACTCTTTCCGATTTCACTTCCCCACCTTGACCAAGATATTTCTTCCTTTTGTGAGAATTGCCTCAGCATTCCCTCATTAGCCCCTTCTTCCTCCATCAGAACCCATTCACTTCAAAAGAAGAGATCATAAGTTTGAGAGGAGAAGTTCATATAAGGTGCACTTGGAGCTTGGTGAAGAGGAGCCCGGACCCAGTTCGCGGAACAGTGGCCGACTTTGATTGTAAAGGTATAATCATAGTGTTATTAATAAAAGAATTACATTTTCTTGTCCCAAATGATGGTGTCTTAAATACTTTTTGGTTTATGATTGACATTATAACATCCAACCCTGACTTGTATATGGAATAGCATGCTTTCCGTTCTTTGTTTTTCAATCTTTGGATGCAGGTCATCCCTGAGAAGAGGCGTGTAGTCATAGGAACTTCCAAGCGTGAGGAGGTCATCACCAGACGTGGGATTAGAAGTATAGTTACCCGATCTCCTTTTCCTTGCTTTCTTAATATGAGTTTTGGCATGTTTGGGGTAGTATAGAGAATTAATTGAATTTTAGAATCTTAATCAATCTGCCTACATTTTGAACCTTAGTGTAGATAAAGGGGGTTTTTCCCACTAGCAGGGGCTCCTCGAGCCTTCCCTCTAGCTACCTACTCTCATTAAATTACTTTTAATCTCCATAGTCTGGATAAAATCTAGATCCACCTAACTGTCATCCATTAAAGGAGACTCTACATGTAGCCTATACAAAGACAATGTCTTGAGTTTCTTTGAGCCTTCAACATTAACTCACATTTAATTACATTAAAATTTTAAATTAGTTTCAAAATGAGAGGGTTGGCGCCTCTCTTACCTTGGAATTATTTCATCCTTGTGCACTTTTGCACTGGCTTGTTGGCGCTTGATGAGGTGGAGCGATGCTTTTGCATCATACTCCCACGCTGACAAAAATCATGAGCTCCTACTCATGGCTCCCCTACTGCTGAGGTTGAGATCCTCCAGGATCCAAAATATGAATTTGGAGTTGTCCATATGCTCCTATGCCTTGTTGTTGTGGTTGTTGCTGCCCTGCTACTGCTACATGTTCTCTTCTAGTACATCTCTCTCTTCTACTGGTTGTCTCCTGTGTTTATTTCAACATTAGCCTTCTTATCTCCTCAATCTCTCTGTCCAGTTGGTATATGGGTTGGCTCCTTCTTTCATGAAGTGTGCTCTGTTGCATCTCCTCTTTATCACACATATGAATGGGCAGATCATCTTGATCTCCCATGTTGATTTTACCTCCCGTGGCACTGGATTTCCACTCCATTGCAGGTTCAAATTATGCAACCATGTTACTGAGATTCTGCTCAACCATATTCTCTGACAGTTTAGCTTATGTCAGTTCATCTGTCTCTCCTTGTGCTGGTGAAACTCCAACTTCTTCTAGCTGCTCCTCAAGATGGAATTATTCTTCACTTTTCATGACTGTCTCCTTCTGGCAGTCCTCCTCTGTCCTTGTATTGTCCAACCAATCCTCCAGCATCTTCAATTATGCATCCCACTAAGTGAGCACCAGATCTGGATGCTCCTCTTCCTCCATATCCTAGGCAGATGTCGCACGAACACTGGGAGAGGGTAGGGCATGCATCATGGTATATGTCGCAAGTGTACCTTGGTTTGGTCCTTTCAATATTTTCGTCTGAGTTCTTCCAAATCTTTGGCTTTCCACTACTCCTCATGTTGGATGATGGGGGATTCCTTAATTCCCTCCTTCTAGTGGATGTCTTCCTATTGACTTCAACATATCTTGCTCTGGGACATGGGTCTAGAGTCATTTTTAGTGCCTTGGGGCTTGTATTCATTAGTGGCAGGTTCCCTCGCTATTAACAGTGGGAATACATCAATGTCCCCTAATCGATAGATTCTTTCATGTGTTCGACATCAACTCATTTATTCACACTCATTATATTGTACTAGGTACCTTGACACCCATTATCATTATCGGTGGGTTGTCTCACGTTTGTTAATAGTATACATCAATGACCGATAATCAAATGATGTCTCATCATGTTCAACTTCAACACCTCTATTCACATGGTGTAAAATCGTACCACTATGGATTGTTTTGAAGACCTCGAGTGAAGTACGAGCATCACCTCTTTGTGCTCCTACCCGACTCGTATTGATTGTACCACCCTCTTCAACATTGGTACTTGTAGAGGATCCGTTTATTTGATTTTGAGACATAGCTCCACCATGTATCCATTTGTGACTATGATCTACATTTGCATCGATCCATTGTATTTTTCTCGTGGTCATGATTTCTATTTTTATATATCACATGGATCCACTGTGTACATTTTTCATGGACATGGACATCATTTATGCTTTCATTACTCAAGGATCCGCAGTGTACTTGATTTGGTGGCCATACTTATATCACTCCTGAGCAAGGGCATACTTGACTTGGGAAGATAGTATCTTGTTTCTATTGTAGGTATTTTTCTAGAAATATTCTTGACCTACTGCTACCAAGGTCCCTCCACAATCTCATGACTATTTTGTAATGTATTTCGGCCATCATTTGATCCTTTGACCTCACACATTAGGGGGCATATGTTATAGCGTCGTTTGACACCAGATATGCTTATGATGACTCATTGGCCTCAATTACATCTCCCTTTCCTTGCTTGTAGGACCAAAATCCCCCTTTTTACTCTCTAAAATACTTTAAAAACACCATCTTACTTGATGTACATGACCCTTCTTAAATCATCTCGCGTACATATGCTGGTTTCTAGTTAGCAACCTGCGTACATGCTATTTTGGCTCAAAAAAATAATAAATCCCAACATTTCAAGTGGATTTGACGAGTTCCTCGGGTTCTTGACCTCCTATAGCCCATGGGGTGGAGGAAAAACAGAACTAAGAAATGCATCCTCATGCTAACATTTTCATTATATTCCCGCAAGTCCCCTTTTCCCCTCTCATATGATATTATCCTTCCCATATGAAAACCCTTGTTTTCAGAAGTTGTGTTCTCCCTATATTGTCAGGAAGAAAGTATTTCCCTTCCTTAGACCTGTTTGAGCACAAAGTATTAGAGGTATTGTTTATCATCTCTAGCCTTCAGTGGAGGAACTTGGAGCCTAGTTTTGGAATCATGCCTCAAAAATTATATGTTGTAACCAACTTTTATGTTGTTCATAATAAAATATCTCTCGTTCTCATCCAATTTTATGTGTTGATTCATGTTTCTAATGTATGTTACATCTTATAATTTGAATCCATTATGAAAATTGTAGTGATCATGTTTTAGTTAGTTATCAAATAACTACCTCCTTGTAGTTGCTCGTCTCTTTGTTTGCATGAGATTTCTAAGGATCATTGTGGAAGAGTGTTGGAACACAAGTTTTCTTGCAAGATCGACATCAAACATTAGAATCCAAATTTATTCTCTTATCGTTCCCTTGAAAGTTAGTTATTGTAAAGAATTATTTTTAATTGACTACTTGAATTGAGTCTGAGAGTGGTCATTTAGGGTATCACTTTGTTGTGGCCCTGACCCGTAGCCATATGGCATTGTTTTCTGTAACAATGTTCCACCTCTCATAATAATATCTCGTATGACTCTATATAGCCCCGTTACTCCTATGTGAGTCATATCGACAAGCATAATCCATGTCACTTCATCCACTAAACCTTTTCTTTGTCAGTTTTATCATTAATTAATTCAATTTTACAAAACAAAATTATCAATTAAGCACTACTCTCTAACTCAAACTGAAATCTCAGAGTCTTGTCGGCGATGTCTAGGTCAATGTAAGTTCCCTGTCAACTCATCAAATTGTTAACAACATCTGCAATATCTATATAACCAAATCTCATGTAAATCATCAACTGACATTAACAATCATCGCAATAAGTATTCATCAACATCTCATGCATTTAATTAAACCATTTTCACCTTTTAAATCTGATTAATTCAAGTAAAATTGTGTTTGATCATCATAATAAAAGTCATTAACCGAGTCATTTGCAAACAAATGTCCTCAAAGAATAAGTTTTGTTTGAATAAGTAGTTAGGTAAAACGAGGCATTACAAAAATAGTCCCTTGTGATCTCATGATTGGTTAGTTGAGAGGAACAAAGAAGTGTCTTTGGAAGAAGACTAGAGCAAGAAATCAACAATAATCTTGCTCCCATGATGACAAGTAGAATAAATGAGAGGGAACTTGTAGATCATGAATGAGTTATATTATGATATTAAATATTATTATGTCACTGAAAAAAAAAAAAAATCTTAATAAAATTGATCTTGGTTTTTAAAATTAAATAATTAAAACTATTTATACAAATAAAATATAAATTGCATATATCGCAATATTATTATATATTATTATTATTGATCAATGTGAAGAATATCAAAAATAATAAATCATTCTCACAAAGTTTTCTTTGTCAACAAAGCAAAATACGACATACATTATTGATATGATAAATTTTTAATTCAATAAATATAAAAAATAAATATTATTAAACCAAATATATGGAATTCAAATTAATTTTAAAAATATGTGTAAACCAAATGTATGGAATTCAAATTAATTTTAAAAATATGTGTTTTGAATTATTTATACTATGTACAAATTTTAATGATGTATTAAAACCATTATTTTCTTTTAAATTTTTTAGTAATAAACTTCTTAAATTTTGAAAACAATATCTATCTCAATATTTGTTTTTTATATACTGGGGAATCGGAAACGCCACACATCCCACAAGCATGGAGCACAAGTAAAGTGGGGTGAGAATCAAACTTGAGACCTCCTTTACAAATTTCCTTCCATTTACACGACACATGAATCCATCTCAATATAATAAACAAACCACAATTTTAATTTTTTTTAAATCATAATTTTAATTTTTTAAAGTTCAATTTATAATATCTATGCTCTTTTCATTTCACATTGAAATTGTTTTAAACACAATTCCATTTGTATTTACACAGTTATATTTATTTTTTAAAAACGTTTAAATTAGGATTTTTAATAAAATATCAAGAAATAACAATATTAATATATCAAAATTTGCAATCACTTAATTTTACTACACAACTTTTATTTGCCTAAAATCCATTAAACATATTCCACATGATATATTATTTTTATACATATTCCACATGATATATTAATTTTATAGAAATTATATCAAATATAACATATAAACCATTTCTATTGACATAGAATCTATTAAACATATTCCATGATATTTTATTTTTACATACGATAAAATTAAATATATTAAATTAAATTATACATTATGCTAATGTTTACAAATATAAGATACGATATGTTATTAGTCCCTATCGTAGGCATAGAGGCACTATAGCGATCGATAAGTTGTTGACCTCGTATTAGATTGTGCATTGACCACAAATATTTTCATATTATCTATTGTTGGAACAAGGGAAGTGAAAACATCGATTTTTATATAACAGAAAGTACCATGTTTGTCAAGATCTGATTGGACAACGGATTGGAGGTCTTATTGATGGCTTTGTTATTCCCAATGTTATATATCTTGGCATATCCAAAGTATTTGATCATATATAGTCTTTTTGAATCATATATTTTATTATGCATTGGTCGAAAGTGGATTAATGCTAGCATTAGTTCGAATGTTTTCTTTAGCATTTTCTGCTAGGTAGAATACATTCTCTACCATATTACTATATGTGATTTTTGCTTTATTGTTGCGTGCTTTGAGAGAACAAGCCTGTCACGCTGCATTTTTTCTTAAATGCTTGCACAAGGCTACGCCCTTTGATGGTCTTGACAGTATTAAGTGTTTACCTAACAACTCTGGCAGTCTTAAATGTTTATTGTACAGATGCATTGCAATACAGTTTCTTTCATGGTCGGCATCACTACTTCAGTGGTCGATGCTTGTTCGCTACTTCATTCCATGATTCTTGTTCTTGTTTGATTCAACTTTGTAAAGTTGAGGTCCTACAGTTGCAGTTCGACCTCTTTGTGGTTGTTCACTAGTTTGTTGTTTTTCAACTTTGCAAGTTGTTGGACCTGTTGTTGTGGTTTCCAGTTTTTGGGGTTGAGCTCTTGTCATCTCTCGTTGACAGGTAAGTTTCCCTGTTGTTGCTATTTTTCAATGGTGGGAGTCCCTGCCTCCAAATTCTATTGCAGACCATCTTTGTTTGTGCTCTTAATTTCTGTTCCTGGAAACCATGTGTCCTCATATGCCGGCTGCCACGTCCATAGCTTTTTCAAAAATTGCAATGCAAAGGGGTTTATGAAAATTAGTTCAGAGATATCAAAAAAGGGAACCACCCAGCGGGATGTAGACGCAGGGAATGCTTTTATTTTGTGGGTCAGAAAACTGTGTCCACCTGTTCTCTTTCTGCTGACTAAATTTATGGTGTTATTTATTTGTGTTGTTTCTTCTGTTTGGTTCACTTTCCAGTGTGGGTTTGTTTTCTTGTCATCTTCTATGGGGACTAGGGGGGATTTAATTTGAGAAGAAGAAGGTTGAAAGATACATACAAGTATTGGTACCCAGTTCTGTGCTTGTAGTTTTCATTTTTTTCTTTCCTTTTTTTCTTGCTACTTTTATTTTTTTTCCCCCTTTTCTCTGTTTTCATGCAAACTGAAAGTATCTAACAAACAGGTTCAAAACCACAGTTCAAAAGATGAAAGAAGTAATAGATGTTGAGTCCTATGAAATATATACACTGTCCATTATACATGACAGTATTGACGTGGTTTTGCATAGCAATGTCCTTTTTAGATTGGATGCATTCTCGTATACTGTAGGGGATTTCCTTTTCAATACATTCCAGGTTCTACTGCATTTCCGGTATTCGTCGACCGATATGCACAATGGATTGATCGATTATTTCTTGAGCTTTTTTAAAAATGGTGATGTTGAGGCTTTGGAGTCCTACAAATACGAACTGGAATCTGATTTTCTTTGATAGTTGCATGGAATACATGATGTCGCTACGTATTTTTCAAAGATGTGGTTGTCTGCATCTCTAATTCTGCCTGCACATGAGAGGGGAGTTTGGGGAGGTACATTTTGTATACGGTTTCTATCTAACTGGCTCAATATATCAGTTGGAATATGGTCATTGACAAGAAAAACAATATATCTACTATTCAACAAAACTGCATTTGACAATCCATATTGCATCTTGTTCCATGATGCCAATGTTGTCAGTGGGCATTATGAACCACTACTGTACAAAAAAAATTCCATATGAAATGTTGAAGGGCCTCATATTTACTTGTCCTTCATTTGCAAAGACCTTGAATCGCAATGGAAATGGATTATGCATCGCATAGATTGCCATGGTTTATAGATGGCAACAAATGTTGTGTCTAGCTGTGGAGATAGTCTATTCAATGCAATTTGTTGTTTGGTGGCAACGGATTTCGATGTGCAGTCGCTGCGGCTTTACACTATACAGTCCTTTTACAATTCAATTACAGGCAACATCTAAGAGGCTTTTAGGTGCTTTCATCAGCACCTTTGGCCATATCTCCTAGAAAATATGCCGACAATTGAAATTTGGTAGGAATACCTTGTAAACATGGCACTTCCATATGAAAAAGGGAATGTTGAGGGTTGTAGATTCTGTTTGCAATGACTATCTATGATATTCAAAATAAATATCCAGGTCTGGTCGGCCTTGCCAGTTGACACTTTCAATTCCTAGTTTACTGATTCAAATTACGATCGAACAATTGACATCCTCTCGTTGAAAATAGATAAAACACATATCCATTATGAATCTTTTCTTGGACATATCGGTGGTTCAGGGTTAAATGTCCATGCCACCCAAATGACATTGAATCTGCATACACGTGGAATTCTTTTTAGTGAGAATGAGACTCCTCCTGGTTGCGATATGGCCATACAGGGCTTGAACAAAAAATCCATGCGTGAAATTCATCACAGTTGTGATGAGGCCATACAGGGATTAAACAAATAACGTAGAGTAAGTTATCACAACATGAAAAAATTTATGCGTCAAATTCAGCCCAGCTGTGATGAGGCCATATACGCCTTAAACAAAAAACGTAGACTAGTTTATGAGAACCTGAGTCAGAGTGAAATTCATCCAAGTTTCCATCAGCACATCGTGCCCTTGGGAAAGAAACGTAGAGTAAGTTACCAGAACTTGAAAAAGGTGATGCGCGAGAGAAAAAAATAAATTGTTACGCTTCCTTTTAGAGAGAAACTCACATATCACAATCTAAAGAAATTTGTTCGTGCAGAACACAAAAGAAACAAGTATGGTCGCATATCCCATAATGGTCATGCAACTGTGACATTTCGTGGTCTAGAAGAAACAACATGCACTACTACCAATGAAAACCAGGAAACAGTTTCTACCCATACTTCCCTGCAAAAGAAAAATGCAAGACAGTCCTACATGAAAAAAATTAAAGACACTCCTTCTATTACATGTGCAATTTGTGAACAATTTAATTTTTCAAAAAACACTAAGTCTTTCACGCCTGATTTGCAAGCAAAATACCTCCTCTTGATAGCGCATGATAAACCATTTTCCAGTGGCAAAGTTTGTCTTCCATGCAAACGGTTGCTTGAAAATGGAAAACTACCACAGTTTGCAACCCATGACCAAATAAGATATAATACACCACTACCAGATGTAAGTGCACTTACAGAACTTGAGGAGAGACTTGTGTCTCTGCAAATTGCATTTTCTCAAATTAGACCTTCGGGCTATAAACGACCCCAGATGGGCTTAACAAGATCAATTATTAATGTGCCTGTTCAGCTAGATGTTGTGCAAAAGTGTTTCCACAATTCATTAGCAATACAATGACAATTGTTGTGGCTCTGAAAAGATACTTGTGATACAAAAATTCTTATCAGACAGGAAAAGTGCCTGTGCATGCTGTTATGAAAGCATTAAAGGAATTATGTTCCAGGGCTCTATACAAAGAACAAAACATTTGTATAAATAGCAACTGGGATAGTGTTCTTGCATAAGAGGATAGAAACTCTACAGACACTCTCAAAAATCCTAGTGAATTTGATACAAGTGATGAATCGGAGAATGAAGCACCTACTGAGACATTGGTGCATGGATTCACTGATTCACAGTGCATTCGTGACTTGCAAGACAAAATTGTCGAAATTGCACCTGCTGAGTGGCAACATCCACTTGGAATATTCAAGGACAAATTCGTTGAGGAAATGAACTTTCCAACACTCTTCTATGGAGATCCACATGCCACTGATATTACAGAATGATTCAGTTATCATAAAATAGTCTGATGGGAGCTGCTACATTCAAGCAGTTACTTCTCCTATCACATAACAAATTTTATTTTTCAAAACAATGTGCATAATAATAGAGCAAGTTATGTCCTGCATGTGGGTCCGAATAAGAAAAGGCCAGTTACAAGGAAGAAAGTTGTTGGCCAAGGATGTGAAGTACAAAGTAAACCTTGAAAAATTCTGAAATCTGATATTGGATACATAGATTTCAAAAGCATTTACACCTCTCCTGACTATTTGCAACAAAACCAAAAAAACAATTTTTGCAATGATCTGGCAATTGTGCCCACCAACATTTTTCATCACATTTACATGTGCATAGCATTGTTGGGATCCATTGGTGGTTTTCGTGTCTGACCTGCATAGGAACAGGAAACGTAAAAAAGAAACCGATACAGTGGAAAATAATGACATTGACTACCTCATAAGAAAAGACCCAGTGGCATGTACTCACTACTATAGACATAGAATAAATGCTTTGAGACCATTGATATGCCATGATGAAATGTTTTTTGGAAAAATATCGGACTACTTTTTTGTGACTGAATTCCATAATAGGGGAAATGAACATGACCACGCACTATTGTGGATAGAGGGTGCACCAGTCTATGGAGCTGATAACAATTCAGAGATTGAACAATTTGTGGATAAATACATAACATGCAACACCGATCATTTGGATCCAGAGCTTGCCAAAGTCCATAGACATTACCATACAAGAAGTTGTAGAAAATGAAAAAACTCACATTGCAGATACAACTTTCCCGTGCCGCCAATGAGAGCTACAAGAATCATAGAGCCACTTAGTTTAGAGGATAATGTTGTTGTTGAGAAATCTAAATCCTTGTTCACATTTCTAGAACAAGGAGAATTTGATGAGCTGATGAGATTTGATGCCTTTTTGACAAAGCTAAATCTATCAGAAGATGAGTACATCCAAGCCATACAATGTACACTTAGGCAACCAACATTTTTCCTTAAACGGAAAATTTCCCATATTTGGAACAACAGTTTCTCCAAGGACATGCCAGTTATGTGGAAAGAAAATACAGATGCGTAGTACGTGCTCAATGCATATGCTACAACATCATATTGTACCTCATATATGACAAAGGTTGACAAATCTATGACAAGTGCATTCAGAAGAATACACAAAGTACATGAAAGAAGTCATATTGATGCCATACAAATGATACACACACTTGGCAATACATTGCTTAATCTTCAAAAAATGTCTGCTCAGCAAGTAGTTCACATTGCACTTTCTGTGCCCCTCACTTGTAGTTCAAGAAAATGTGTCTCCATAAACACATCTCCACTTGAAAGAGGTACATTTGTGCTTAAACCATCGGTTTTGCTACAACAATATCCTGACAATTTAGAAGACGTGCTATGTCACTCTATTGTTGATTATTACCTCCAGTGTCCATCTCCTATTAGGCATATCTTCTTAGCATAATTTGTATTGCAATACAAAAAAAATGGTGCACCCATATCAAAAAGAAAAAAACCCTCTGTCATACAGTTTGTCAAATACAATAAACATTGTGACTATGAAAACTATTGTAGAGAAAAATTGTTGTTGTACGTTCCGTTCGATGAAAACGAAGAGACATTAAAACATAACTTCTCTACATGGAAGGCTACATATGTTGCGTCTGAGACTATAGTGCACATCAATGAAGCTATATTTACCTACAATGTTAATCCAACATGGGGTGATCTAGAAGTTGCATTTAATGACCTAGAAAACCCTGATGATCATGATGAGACATTTAGAAACCAAAAAAAACCAAAAATCCTTCCGATTCCTATGACTTATAAGCGGATTTGCCTCATCCTCCAGTAGGTGGAAGTGAAAAACATATCAATATTGGTTTTAAAGTCACAAAATATCCTTTCCTAATTGAAAATAATGAATGCCACAAAATAAGACGTATGTTGAATCACGAACAACAGACAATTATAAAGGACATTGCTCTTAAAAAATGCTTGAACATGGACAGTCCTGTGCACTTGTTCCTTATAAGCGGAGCAAGAACAGGAAAGACATTCACAGCAAAAGCACTGTTCCAAATGCTTATATGAATCTATGATTCAAACAATTCCTCTGATCCTATAAAACGAAAGGGCCTAATAGTTGCATACACAGGAAAAGCTACATATAATGCAGGTGGAACAACAATCCACTCTACATTTTTAATGCCTTTTAACAAGTCACAGTTTCTTCCACTTAGCAAGGAAATGTTGGATACATTATCTAAGATTTATGAGGAACTCCAACTTGTCTTTATAGATGAAGCATATTTGATTGGGAGTCGGTTCTTGTATTCCATTGATAACCGACTAAGAAGCATAAAACATGTGCACACGAAATACTTTGGAAACATTGACATGATATTCTGTGGGGATCTTTACCAGGCACAACCCGTCCAAGATTCTTTAATATTTGAACAACCTATCGTTAACATGGAAACAGTCACCCATGACTCCTGGAGAGACAATATTAAATTATTTGAGTTACATACTACAATGCGCCAGACAGATGAAACATTCATTGCAATTCTGAATAGAATGTGCACAAACAGCCAAACATATGATGACTTAACATATATCAATTCGAGGTGCTTACGACCTGCACCAATAGACCCAACGTTCCCTTACCTGTTCTACAAAAATAAGGATGTTACAATGCATAAAAACCACATGCTATCAGTCATGCCTGGCGATGATATCATCATCAATTCAATTGACCTGGAAGAAGACAACCATGGAAATGTGCCACGTCATGAACATACAATCACTTTACCTTTGCAGCGTGTCCTCAAATTATAAATGTTGGTTTAAATATATGCGTGTAACTATGATTCACAGGATGGCTTGGTCAATGGTGCAGATGGAATACTCAAAGGCTATATGACGACAGAAAAACTCGATGTCCTTAGGATTAAGTTCCCTGAACTGCATATAGGCAAGTGACAAACAAGCAAGTTGTATTATCTATATAATTCAAACACTGGAAGCGATTGGACACCTATTTTGTGAATATCAAATCCAGTATCGACATCAACAAAGACAGGTCAACTGAATATTCGAATACAGTTTCCGATTAAACTTTCATGCGCACGTACAGTCCACACATCACAAGGACTAACACTTGATAATGTTGCATGTTAGATTGTTGGAATTCAGATACATGGACTTGTATACACAACACTGTCCCGTGTCAGAAGCATAGACTCCTTGTATTTACTAAGTCCTCTCACAAAATATAACTTCAAGGTGAAACATAAAGTTGATATTGAAATGGAATGGAACGATTCAGGACCACCGCAAAATGGAAACTGCACTATGATTACCAATCCATACAAACAAATTCATCTGTATCAATTCTCTCGCTTAACACACGCAAATTAAATGCACACATGGATGATATACTGAATGACTATGATATAATGCAATCCGATATTTTGTGCTTGCAAGAAACACACATGGCATTATGCATACAGAACAAACAATTCCCAAATCACAATTGCAAATCATACATTACACATGGGGTGATGATACTGGTGAAAAAACATGTACCAATTTTGGACCATATACATATCGAAGAAAAGAATGTTGAAGTGGTGCTTGCAATTTTTTTTTCCATGAAACAGAAGTTGCAATATTAAATTTGTATGCTTCTCCCCATGTAGCATTCTCCAACATAATAGATGTTATTTACAATGCATTGGGCCATTTCCATATTAAAGGACCCATTGTACTTGTAGGAGACTTCAATATTGACATGCTACAAAATAATGGAAGAACAAAAGAATTGGAAAACTACATGTGCAAATACAGTCTTCGCTTTGTTTTGAACAACACAATCCATCTGCAAAACACACTTATTAACCATGTCTGGTCGAATGTGCCCATTCCTCAATACAATATGTTTATCTTTGACACATATTGGTTTGATCATGATACAATTGGTATTGCACTTGAATTATGAGATATACATCAAAGATATTGCAAAGTCATGTTTCTATGTTTCAAAGCATATCTGTATAGCTTGTTGCGAAAAAAAAAAAAAAAAATTATCTAGCTCCTTAGTTTTCTCTAATTTCTACACATAATGTTTTGGTGAGAATACAGTTGGTGTTGTACCTCAATTATAAAATATACATTGTGCAAAAAAAAAAAAGGTACATCCTTCTAAAAACTGTTTGTACTCTATTCATCTTATTCTATTTTTTTTAGTATATGTACATAGTACTTGCATTTTTCTTTACATCTGAACTTATTTTCTTATCCCTTTTGTTTTGTATTTTTCTTAATAGAAACAAACAGGAAAATTAGACGCCGCAAAGAAATCCTACCCAGAGATGTAGAGGAATCCATGCAAAGGTGCATTTTTTTCTACCCGTGTTCCATACTAAACAATTTTTTGTTTACTGTGTCTATATTTGTTGAACTTGTTTGGAGCTGTGTTTTTTTTTTTTTTTTTTGGTGCTTAGAGCCCGCCAGCCCCCAGGTCCTCCATCCAACATAAATGAAATGTTGAGCCAGCTAGCCCGCAAGTCCACTTGTCAATTTGTATATCGCCCAACTATGGGTGCTATTTGCAGGACACAGAACATTAGAGGCCCAATGTATAGCTCGTAAGTCCGCGATCCAAATAAGTGGCTAAGTATGGAATAAGGGATCTATGCATATTTGGTATGTATTGATCATTTCTGGGAGCCTGCCAACCCTGGAGTCTGTGTGTCAATTTGTATATCGCAGAAATCACTAGAAGTAGAATGTTGAGCCAACCAGCCCACAAATCCGCTTGTTAATTTGTATATCGTGGAGTTGTGCATGCTATTTGTAAGGCACTGAACAATAGAGGCCCGTTTTTTACCCCGCCAACTCAAGAACCCATGATCCAGAAACTGTACATGTTGTATAAAATCTCAACCACCCCACAAGTCCACTTGTCAATTTGTATCTCGCGGAAGTGTGTGTGCTATTTGTAGGACACGGAACAATAGAGGCCTATTTTTTGAGCCTGCCAGCCTGAGAACACACAATCCAAAAAGTGGCCAAGTATGGAATGTGATATCCGTACATTCTCTATAAAATATCATCTCCATACTTTATAAAGGTACATATTTATTTTTTCTTGGTTTCTACACATATTGATCTGGTCACCACATAGTTAGTGTTGCACATGAATTATGAAATATGCACTATGAGTCGGACCGAGCTCTTTGGTTTCCTTAGGCAATTTTATGCCTGCGGGTCCCCCGCTATGTGTTATCAAACTCTCGTTCCCCATGTTTCGAGAAAGTGTACATGCTCTATAAAATATCAGCCACCTCGCAAGTCTGCTTGTCAATTTGTATATCGTGAAATTCTGTGTGCTATTTGTAGGACACAAAACAATAGAGGCCTATTTTTTGAGCTTGCCAGCCCGAGAACCCACGATCTAGAAAGTGGCCAAGTATGGAATGCGATATCCATATATGCTCTATAAAATCCCATGTCCATACTTTATAAAGGTACATATTTAGTTTTTCCTGGTTTCTACACATACTGATCTAGTCACCACACAGTTGGTGTTGCACATGAATTATGAAATATGCATTGCGAGTCGGACCAAGCCATTTGGTTTCCTTAGCCAATTTTATGCCTGCAGGTCCCCCGCTACGCATTATCAAACTCTCATTCCCTGTGTTCCGAATGTACATCTTGCATCGAAAACTTGGTAATCCATGTCTATGCTCACGGGCTCCCAAACGACGGAGTGGAAGATTTCATGTCCATCTAATCTTGCGCCTGAGACTTCAATGATCTACAATTGGACCCGGACTGGAATCTTGTGACTCATTTGCTAATTTTGTTTAATTAAATTGTACAATATCAATATTCATTATTAATAATTTAGTACTTGAAAATAATGTTTTTAGATAATGTTAGCTATATAGCATATATGTTATATGTTATACATGTAGACAATCACAATCTTGAACCCACTAGTCCTGGAGTCCATCTGTCAACTTGTATATCACGGAACTCCCAGTGTTGCATGGAGCACACGGGAAAATAGAAGTACAATGTTGAGAGAGACAGCCCGAAGTCCGCCGATAAATTTGTATATCGTGGAAGTCTGGGTGCTACTTGTAGGACACGGAACAATAGAGGCCCAATTTTCAGCCCACCAACCCAAGAATCCGCGATCCAAAAAGTGGCTAAGTATGGAATGAGGGATCCGTACATGCTCTATAAAATATTATATCCATACTTATAAAAGTACATAAAAGTACTTTATAAATCTGATATCATGTGCCCAAAACTTCAGTGATCCGCAATTGGAGCCGGACTCGAAGCTTGCGACTCATATGATAATTTTGTTTAATTAAATTGTACAATATCAATATTTAATATTGATATTTTAGTACTTGAAAATAATTTTTTTAGATAATGTTAGACATATAACATATATGTTATATGTTATACATCCTGCTAGGCCTGCAGTCCATCTGTTTCTTAGCACGCCTAACCGAGAACTCGCGATCCAAAAAGTGCCATAAGTATGTAAGTTCGCCTGTCAATTTGTATATTGCAGAACTCCGAGTGTTGTTTGGAGGACACGAACCGATACAAGTGCAATGTCCAACCAACCAATTAAATTGTGGAATATCAAAAATTGTCTATCGCGGAACTCTGATCCATAAACAATTTCCATCCTGGGCACACCATACCTGCAGTTCGTCTGTCAGTTTGTATATCATGGAACTCTGAGTACTATTTGGAGGACACGAAACAATAGAAGTGCAATGTTCATTCCACAAGTTCGCTTCTCAATTTCTATATCACGCAAGTCTGGGTACTATTTGTAAGACACAAAGAAATAGAGGCCTACTTTTGAGCCTGCTAGCCTGAGAACCCATGAGACAAAGATTGTACATGCTTCCCTTCGCTATGCTCCCTAAAATCCTACACAAAGTCACACTTTCCATACTTAGCCACTTTCCCGCAATTCATCAAATATACAAACCCTCCACTGAACTGCACCATCATTCCCTCTTACGTTTTACGCGTTTTGCAGTCAACAATTTTGACTCATGCAGTTTCACCATTGGACACTCACCAGTTTCACCATGCTGTTTTATACTTGGTCATTCCTTCCTTGCTTGCTCTTCCCCGTCCCCATCACCTTCGCATGTGTCCATAATAAGAAATAATGTTTATATATATGTGTGTGTGTCTTGTTTCTAAATATTTAATGCTAACAAGTCATCATGCAGGCACCGTCTAAGTTGTCATTGATGAGCACAAGGCTCGAGAAGTTCTGCCATTAATGCAATATTTGCGGAGGCTTTTGTTATCCCTTCCCAGTGTTAGTTTCAAATACCATGGAATGTCATTCGCACGCCATCAGTTTGGTTCCTTCATGAAACCTCCAATCCTTAAATGTTCTTCATCATAACCACCACCTTCACACTTCTAAGTATGCAATAATTAAGCTTCACTTCTAACAGGTCAGCATACAACACGCATAGATATTGTCATTAATGAGCGAAGAGCTCAAGGATATTTTCCATTCGCAGCATTGAACCAACGTTTCATGGGAGTTATATTGTCTTCTCCATTTCTTCATTTCAAGCAGCGTCTAGAGCAAACCAAAGTTTTCATAAACTACTAGTAGCATCTCCACCGCAGTTTTGTAGAGATATAGTGAACATCTTCCTCACAAGCTTCCCATGCAGAAGAAGGGAAAAAGAATTGTAGGGGACGTAGAGTAGGCCAAAATTTAGAGTGAAAAGATGAATCTTGACACTGATCTAGATAGTATATTCTCCAACCTTGATCAACACGGAGATGCAATTCACCATGCCTACCCAATGGACATAGTTGATACCAAATTTTTTTACGAAGATGAATCCTTCGTATTCCAGAGTGATGTTTTTGAAAGCGAATCAAAAAAATTAATCATTGAAAAAAGAGATGTAAAAAATAAGAAAAGAAAACATCATTCAGAACTTGACCTTGCCAATATGTAGGCATCCAAAATCTATCAACTTCACATGGCAATCGAAAATGCTCTTCATGATTCCATTGGAGTTATTGAGGCCGAGAATGCCAGACTAAAGAACCGGATTAAGGAATTAGAGGAAGCTTTGTTTCTTATGCCATTGTTTGGCAATCCTTTGGAAATAGCCATGCCTGCGACGACCTACACCCCTGTAACAAATCTAAAAGGATCCTCCAGCTTCCTCGCATCCTATATAGGATATGTGGATAAAAATATCAACAAAATAATGGAACTGATTACTAAGGCCTGGGAAACATCACAAAATATAGATTCCCTAGGAAAGAGGGCACATAACTTGATCCAACTTCTGCAGACAGATTTAAAAAATGAGGAAACTTTCTATTTGCACATGGTCATCCCTTTTTCCTTTCATGTCAACAACATGCCAGACATGAAAAGAAGACAACATGATCTCCCGTCCAAAAAATGGCTCACTCAAATAGAAGCATGCTGGAAAGCGAAGGTGAAGAACATGTATCTCATCGTCTAATCATGTGAGCAGGCAATATCAAAGAAAGAAACATTATTCACAAAACTCACCAAAATAGAGTTAGCCAGAAGGAAAAATGACTTCCAGGACCCCAGCTTAATCGTCAACTCGTTGGTGTTAACCAAGCAAGATTTCGATAAACAAGTTGATAATTTTAAGGCCTTGTCTTTAGAAAAAATTTATAGGATTCTTGAATATCATGAAGAAGACGTGGACAACTGGCTAGTTTGGTATTCGGTATAGAATGGAGACATTCACCAAGCTCTATGTAATCTTTCTATTTATCTAAGCAAACTAGAAAATGAACTTTTCAGCATTAAAATATGGAATGACATTAACGTCGCCCCCTTGAGAAGCTATATTGAAGAGAACTTAAAGTGGGTCACTGACGAAATCCAACAGGAAAATGCATCAGCAAGTAAATAGAAAATTACTTATATGGAACATTGCTATAAATCCTTTGTTTATCAATCCAGTCGGCAACAAAAACCAACAGGAAAAGGCATCAGCAAGCAGATACCAAAATTACTTATATGTACCATACCTGTAAGTGTATATTGATAGTCCTTTCTTTATCAATCTAGTTATTCCACCTTTTCTGAATATAAATCTATAGCCAAAAACTGATATCTTCTCATTTCTACTTTCCAAGTATTACACTCTACCGTGTCCCACTTCTTCTTTCCACAGTCCTATTTCTTGTAAATATTTCTCTTATGGTCCGCGGGAGCCCCAATCCCAGTCTATATGACAAACGCATTTACATTTCCAGGAATATGTAACAAACTATTCTTTTTTTCATATATTCCAAATATAACTATTCTTTTGTCTCCTTATATATTTATGTGTTCCTAGATTTTTATCTTCAGCTATACTGAATGTGAAGACATTCTGTTGATTTTATTTCAATTCTCTTTTTTTCTGATGCATATTTTCTCCTGCTTGGTCATTTTCAAAATTAAGTATGAGACAAATCACTCACTCAAATTTGAGATATCATATTTCACACACAAACACACACACACACAAACACACACACACACACACACACACACACACACACACATATATATATATATATGTTTCTTTAAATTTCCAGGAATATGTAACACATTTTATTATTTTTTTATATAAATGTCATAAAATTGTGTTCGCTACTTTTTTTCTACTCACACATATAGAGAGTATGTCATTTCTTGCATCTTTACCACCTGTCCTTCATACTGCTTGCCATAGAGGTCCTTAAAATTCAAATAGTCCACAAGTCTGCTTGTCAATATGTATATCGCAGAACTTTGGGTGCTCTTTGTAGGCCATGGAACAACAAAGGCCCAATTTTTAGCCTGCCAGCCCGAGAACCCGCGATCCAAAAACTGCCTAAGTATGGAATAAGGGCTTCGTGCAAGTATGGAATGAGGGCTCCATGCATGCTCTATAAAATCTCATCCCCATACTTTATAAAAGTACATATTTTGTGTGTATAAAAGTAAATATCTACTTTATAAAATTACGTATTTGGTATGTATAATTTATGTTGTCCAAGAACCTATAATTTGATAAATTTCAGTTTCTTGTGTCCAGGAGCCCCTGTTTTAAATAAAACTAATTCGAGAATGCTATTTTTTTGGTCCTTTTGTCCACCACCGTATGTAACAGACATTAGTACTATTTTTTTGTCCTTTTGTCCACCATCATATGTAAAGAAAACTAATTCAGGAATGCTAAATTTTTTGGACACGAGCCCTTTAAAATTCAAATAGTCTGCAAGTCCATTTGTCAATTTGTATATTGAAGAACTCTCGATGCTATTTGTAGGGCACAGAACAACAGAAGCCCAATTTTCAGGTCCCCAGCCCAAGAACCTGCGATCCAAAAACTGGCTAAGTAATGAGAGTTTCGTGCATGCTCCATATATCTACTTAATCAAATTACATATTTCGTATGTATAATTTATGTTGTCCAAGAACCTATAATTTGATAAATTTCAATTTATTGTGTCCAGGAGCCCTTGTTTTAAAGAAAACTAATTCGGGAATGCTAGTTTTTTTGTGCCTTTGTCCATGAACCTATGTAACAGTCGTAGGCCCTTAAAATTCAAATAGTCCGCAAGTCTGATTGTCAATTTGTATATCATGGAACTCTGGGTGCTATTTGTAGGGCACATAACAATAGAAGCCCAATTTTCAGCCCGAGAACCCGTGATCCAAAAACTAGCTAAGTATTGGGCTCCGTGCATGCTCTAGAAAATCTCATCCCCATACTTTATAAAAGTACATATTTCGTATGTATAAAAGTAAATATCTACTTTATAAAATTACATATTTGATATGTATAATTTATGATGTCCAGGAACCTATAATTTGATAAATTTTAATTTCTATTGTGTCCAGGAGCCTTTGTTTTAAAGAAAACTAATTCTGGAATGCTAATTCTTTTGTGTTTTTCTCCTGCCTCGTCATTTTCAAAATTAAATATGAGATAAATCACTCACTCAAATTTGAGATATCATATTTCACACACACACACACACACACACACACACACACACACACACACACACACATATGTT
>JZKD02S1672665.1:2834662-2854121 GCA_000966675.3 Picea glauca
GCGAACTCTCGGCCATGCATGGCGAAGAGTTCCAGTTAACTGACAAAAAGCCTCGTGTCCCGGCGGAAACTTTCCTGATTTTTTTCTTTGTTAGGTACCCGCGGGCTGTTTTAGGTTAGCCCGCGGATGCTCGCGTGCAGTAAAAGGACAACAAGCAGTTGCCCGCACCCAGTGAGAAGTTAGGGCGTGGGTTGCTTGTTTTAAATGGTTTTTTGAGGATTTGTTCAGCATGGCTTTGGCTAGGAAGAGGCATGAGTTGGCCTGATGGCAAGTGAGCAGGTATGGTGCAATTTAGGGTTATAACAGGTATTAACCTAATCTATGGATAGATCAGTGCTCCCTAGCCTAGCGCATCTCCTGATACTCTCAGAAAGCCAAGACGTGAAGTTTGAGTTTTTGGTCAAATCTAGGGTTGACCAAGTCAAAGAAGCCACGACTTACTCTATGAAGTCAGAGAACAAGTTAGATGGATCTTCTAACCTCAGAGTGTGGAAGACAAGGATTGACCTCATCCTTGCCAAGAATAAAGTGTTGGATATCATGAAAGGAAAGATCGTGGAACCAGAGTTTAAAGAAGGAAAAGAAAAGGAACCACAGAACGTTGCAGTTATAGAGAAGTTCAAAGACTGTGACATCAATGTCATGAGTATCATAGTGGAATCTATAAAATACCACTTGATATCCTACATCTCCCATCTTGACTCATAAAAGAAGATGTACGATGCCCTAACAAACCTCTTCTCAGTTAGAAACATTGGACAAAAAATGAGTCTAAAGAATGAGCTCCGTGACATGAAGATGAATGATGATGATAGCATAACATCATACTTTGTGAGGATCTTCCAGTTAAGAGATCAACTACAAGTTATTGAAGAGATCATTTCAGATAAGGAATTGGTAAACATAGTACTCAATGGTCTTCCCAAGACGTGGGATGCATTTTCTGCAAGCATGAACACAAGGAAGGAGTATTCTAAATTTGAAGAAATTTGGACTTGTTGTGCTCAAGAAGAATCAAGGATCAATGAAAAAGAAAAACCCCAAAAGAAGTGTGATGATCAAGCCTTCACAACAAGATTTAAGAATTTCAGGAACAAAAGGAAGTTTGGTTCAAGGAGGAAGCCAAATCAAGAGAAAGACATTTCAGAAATACAATTCTTCAACTGTCGAAAGTATGGTCACTACAAGAATCATTGTCTCGAGCTAAAGAAAAGGAAGGAGAAGCACAAAGCATCAGTTGCCAAAGAAAAGGAACCTACAAAGAAGTCTAAGCAGGATGAAAGAGACTTCTTCTTCTGAAGGTAACAATTCTCTTCTTAGTTCTTGTACATATCTTATTTGCATCGTCTCTATACATATCTTGTATATCTATCTCTTGGAAGATAATGTGTTCCAAGAAAAACTATACCTATGGAAGAACAACAAATATAAGGATTTCTACCATTATAAAATTTATATAATACACATGAAAGGATGAAATACATCAAACAAATCATGTGGAAGTTGTTACAAGAAAAGCTGAAATCAGAATCAATCTTGAAGAGACTTAGACAAAAAGAAGTCAACAACCAAGATGAAACTGGAGAAAGACTTATGACATTTTGCAGAAGACAATAAGATGGAAGTGTGGAATCCATTAGACGGAGGGAGCTGATTATATGCACTCATACATGAAGCAAGGATTAGGAGGGAGCTAATCCTATGATCCATTGAATATGATGAAGTATATATCCATGGTAGCAGCTATGAAAGACAGTATGTGTTCAATTCAACCTTAGAAGAAGAGAAGCCTTAAAGTATCCCTGGTTTTCCATTCACATCCATGATCCTATGATGAAAGTAAGAAGTGGAATATTTAGGGCATGGAATATATAAGAAACTCCATGGACCCAAGAGATAAATAAAAACATGAGGAAGAACGTGAAGATTCCAAGAAAGAAGAGAAGCCTGAACAACCAGTCATTGTATCAAAGATCACAAGATTGCCAGCCTGATATGAAAGAAAGCAAGCAAAACTGAAAATTTTGATGAAGAACAATGTATGGAAGACTTATGAATGAAAGCATTGCAAGATCCAGAACTATAGGTTCTCCCAGATGGAGGGAGAAGACTATGATGATTACTTGTTCCAGTAAACCAGACATATCTCTACATGAGTCATTATATCATCCGCAACATCCATGAGTTCAAATTCTACAAAGACTGTTCTCCAGAGCAATTGAACAAAGAGAATATGAAGAGAAACCTCAAGACTTTGAGGCATACCAGAAAGAGACCCTTGTATGCAGATGGAAAAAGATAACTTGGTGGAAAAACCTCTAGTGCAGAAGCATGGTGAATATTTTCTATAATAGAGATATTGTATCAAGATGATTACTTAGTAGATTAGATCTCATGATAACAGAAGAAGTGCCACATGGATATGTTCCAGTGTTCCAACAATGATATACTTTATTGATCAGATGAAACCTTCAAAGAAAACCAGTGTTCCAGACCGAAGTACATTTGAAATTAAGTATTACATTATCCGTGATGAAGTCCAAGAAGGAGAAAGTGGTTCTCCAAAACATATCTCCACAAATGAGAAGATAAGAAGACATTTTGGTAAAGCTTCTATCCAAGATGAAAGAGTTTTCATACTCAAGATGGAGCTCATGGAGACGACTTCCTTATTTAAAGAGATGACTCGTAAGTTGGGAGGGATCACTGAAAATATTATTGAAGACATTTTTTTTAGATATTGAAAAATAGTCCAGCTTGGGCAGATTCTTTCCTGTTCGGAAAGTGGATTGAGATTTCTGACGGACAGTGATTTACCATTGTAGTTAACATGGGAAATGGTCTAGATTGCTGATGTACCATAAACAACAACTTCCCATTGTGGTTAACATGGGGAGTGGTCTAGGAAATTCTCTCTTCTTGAGGGTTACTCAAGAAGACTGGCCTACCTCGCCAGACAATGATTTCTCATTGTGGTTAACATGAGGAATGGTCTTCTTTGGAGGTTGATATGGGACAATATTTTTCTCTTGTGGTTAACAGAGGAAATGGTCCGGACATTTATTCCTTAGGGTGCATTCATTCTCTCCAGATTGCACTTTGTTTAGTTCCGGAGGAATGGTCCAGGCTCAACAATTAGGGATAGGCATTCCTTAGGGAATATTCATTCACTCCAGGTTACACTTTGTTTAGTGTCAGAGGAATGGCCCAGGGTGAGGAATGGTCTAGGCTTAGAAATCATAACAATCATTCTTCCTTGTTTGAGAAGAATAAGGCAGATATCCCATCGTTGATGTTCTACTCTGAGGGTAGATATTCTTTCAGATCTCACAGATGTGAGTGAAATATTGGCCCAGATGATTCAATTTATATCATAACATTGTTTCTGTGTAGGTTGATATCAGATGATTGTTATGAAGACCATATGATAGTAGATGTATACTACTGTGGTGGATGTGTTCCACTGTTCGTGACTATACGTTACTGATCAAGTACTTGTTTTCTACTTGGTGTGGTAGTGTACCACTGGAGTGTAGTTGTGTACTACTATGGATAGACATAGTTGTGTTCCGTTGAATGATATTGTTCTGATTTCCTTGAATACTATCAACAGTGTTGAAAATGATTATCAGCTAGATGGATGATCAATGAACAAGAGATTTCCTAGACAGAAAATGGTTCAAAACATTTATTCTTCTAGATTAGAAGAATGGCTCTTGTGTCACTCTGTGGAGTGAGCTTCATGTTTGATTACTCAGATAGAATATGGTTCTGAGAAGATGATGCAGTTGATGACACTGATAGTGATGATGGTGCTCATGATCTAATCATATGATAGTCTAGGTGACTATATTGATGCTACCAGGTGAATGGTATGTTTGTGCTCAAGACCATTACCTATAATACCTCCCTAGCTAGGAGGGAGTGTTGATATTATGGTAGCTGCGGGAGGTATTTACCTCCACGTGTAGACCTAATGAGAATATAATACTCTGGGAAGAAATAGAAACCCTAATAAGTTGGATAATAACCCTAGAAGACTTGTCGGCTCAAGAAGATAATTTATATTAGGTTATTAGCCTCCAAGAGAAGAAGTCGGCCAGAAGAAATAATATATACTAAACAGACAGATACCCAAAATGAGAAATCAACCCAGGAAGTTAGCCAGATTCACTATAAATATAGGAGGTCAGTCTTCATTCTAGCAGGCAGTCTTAGAATTGCAGAGCAACACTTGTGCGCACTACAGTTACCTAGATTTGTGCACACGTCTAGAGGAGAGCTGCCATTGCAGCTGCTACAACAAGAAGATTTCAGTTTTGGCATGGATTATCTATTGTCTAGGGTTTGGACTATCTGATCAACTATTGTTGGTGCGCTATCCTTGGAGGAAGATGCGCTACACCTTGTTTGGCTATCTAGCCTAGGGTTTGCTTCCGGAGTAATTCTCAGTCAAGGTTAAGGTGCTCGGAGGGTGTCTTCGGCCTATGGTTGGGTGACAATAGTGATATTTTCAATGGTAAAACGAGCACATCCACTATATTCTAACAGAACCTATAATTTGATAAATTTCAATTCTTGTGTCCAGAAGCCCTTGTTTTAAAGAAAACTAATTCAAGAATGCTAGTTTTTTTGTGCTTTTGTCCACGAACCTATGTGACAGATGTATGCCCTTAAATTTCAAATAGTTTGCAAGTCTGATAGTCAATTTGTATATCATGGAACTCTGGGTGATATTTGTAGGGAACAGAACAACAGAAGCCCAATTTTCAGCCCACCAGCCCGAAAACCCACAATGCAAAAACTGGCAAGTATGGGACTTCGTGCATGCTCTAGAAAATCTCATCCCCATACTTTATAAAAATACATACTTTGTATGTATAAAAGTAAATATCTAGTTTATAAAATTACAAATTTGATATGTATAATTTATGTTGTCCAGAAACCTATAATTTGATAAATTTCAATTTCTATTGTGTCCAGGAGCCCTTGTTTTAAAGAAAACTAATTCGAGAATGTATTTCTTTTGTTTTTTTCTCCACAAACCTACGTAACAGATGTTACTACTATTTTTTTTTGTTTTTTTCCATGAACGTATGTAGAAAACTACTTCGGGAATGCTAATTTGTTTGTGTCCAACCTTTTAAATGTTAATATTTTTTGATAAATTTCGGGAAAAACCTAATTTGGGAATACTATATTCTGCATGGAAACCACACGTACTTCAACTTCCTACCCACGTGTCTGTACTCGGTCGCATTTATTCCCATTCCAACCTGGTAGGGACTGCGCTACCATGAAGCACTTGTTTTTATTATTATTTGAACATTTTTATTATACTTATTGATTTTGTTTGGTCTACGATAAATATATTAAACTAAATTATACGTTATGTTAATGTTTACAAATATAAGATACGATCTGTTATTTTTATTATTATTTGAACATTTTTATTATACTTATTGATTTTGTTTGGTCTACGATGAACATATAAATCAACAATACTAATTGTAATAAATAAAATAAACATAAAAAACAAACATCTCCAACAATTAGTTAAACATATATAAAAAAAAACAACTACTATATACATAGCTTGAATTTGTTATAATAATAATGTTGTAGTTTAAATGTTTTATAAAATGATTTTTTCGGGGGACATTTGCTTGAAATTGGAGGAGAAATTATTAGATTTGGAGATTTGAATGATTATTTATGTATAATTTGAGTGCTCCATGGGTTTTTCACCATGTTGAATTCATTTCTATATAAATAAATTTCAAACAACAAAAAATAACGATTTCCTACAAAATTATATCATCATATTCCGACGAAAAAAATAATTTCTCAAAACAGCTAGATTCTATCAAATAAATAAAAATTAAAGAAAAATAAATATTAAAAAATCACATGTATATAAAAGCTATTACGTACCATGTATATATGACATGGTACATCAAATAATTAACCATAAAATAATACAAATATCAATAAAAATAAAAACACAAAACACAAAACAAATTAAAATAGAGAATGAACATTTAATTTCATTGTTTTTATATACATAATTTGGCTACATTTGCTTGAAATTGGGGGAGAAATTGTTAGATCTGCAGATTTGAATGATTATTTTTGTATAATTTGAGTGCTCCATGGGTTTTTCACCATGTTGAATCCATTTCTACATAAATAGATTTAAAACAACAAAAAATAAGGTTTTCCTACAAATTTATATCATCATATTCCGACGAAAAAAATAATTTCTCAAAACAACTAGATTCTATCAAATAAATAAAAATTAAAGAAAAATAAATATTAAAAAAACACATGTATATAAAACCTATTACCTACCATGTATATATGACATGGTACATCAAATAATTAACCATAAAATAATACAAATATCAATAAAAAGAAAAACACAAAAAAAAATTAAAATAGAGAATGAACATTTAATTTCATTGTTTTTATATACATAATTTGGTTATTAGTTAATATTGGTCAAATTGTCAAAAAAAAATGTGATACATAATTTGGGTATGGGTTAATATGGGTCAAACTGTCCAAAAAAAAAAAATATGTGAATTCCAAACATGTTTAGCTTCCTTTTAAAATTTCTTCACATTCAAATTTCTACAAATCACATTATTTTTCATCAAATCAATTTAAATTCCTATTTTTCCATTGCAATATATTAATTTTATTTAATTTTGTTTTTATCGAGTCACTTGTTTTGAAAGGAATATTGAAAAATATCAAATATTACAATACAACTTTCTATATTCCAAATGATAATTTACCGTTGCAATTTTTTTTTCATAAAATCATTCAATTTCTTGTTTTAAGTGGACTCAAATTCTCCGATATATGGGCTATGAAATTTATTTATAACATATTGTATTTATTGATTTCAACATCCTCCAACAATCTTTTTAACCGAATTAGTTGCTTGGTGGCTTGGCATGCCCCTACACACTCGGCCATTAAAAGGATATAGTTGGTTGCATTCTTGCAGCCAAACAAAGATTTTTATCTCTTGATCATTAATAATATGAATCATTTTAGTTAATCTTAATGTAATTATTAAGTTTTTTGTCAATACAATCAACCTATATTATTGTTGCAATGTGAAATTGTGTCAAATAAATGTTGGTTGTGGAGCGTGATTATCTTTCTGATTTATAGGTCTTTGTTTTCAGCCGTGTTTATACCCCATGAAAACTGTACACCCCGAAAGACTATACAACCCTCCACATGGAGAGTTGTAGGGGAGATTGCCCCCCCCTGCAGGGTTCGAGGGATAGTGAGGGATTGGGGGCGAAGCCCCCGAACGAAAATTTTCCTTGTAAATGTATATTGTAATTTCATAGTTAATCTTGACCATTCATCATTAAGTCACAAATATAACGATAGAGATTATGTTAGGGATTTTTTCCCTAGAAAGTAACCCTCTTTTTATGATGGAATTTTATTGTGGCTGTGTATTATCAGGATTAATGTATTCTGAGAGAGGATACTATGAGAGAAAGAAGAGGAAGTTACAACAGATTTGTTGTAGGTTGTATCCCTTTATTTTGTTGGATAATAAATAGGAAGGACCTATCAATTTATTTGGTGGGTGTATCCCACATTGGGTGAATGATATAGGTGAATATCGGTGGCCACCCACCTTTTCTAACTTTCTCAAAACAATTTTCTGGCAATTTTGGCAATTTACTATTTTTAGCAATTTTTAACTTACGTGGCCATTTTTAGGGCCTAAATGAAGGTTTTTCAGGATTGAGTTTATCAATTATAGAAAAATGATCTAATTGAGCCCCCAAAATGAATATCCTCTATGATACCTTTCTAACGGGCTATCGTGCGCCTAAAACGGAGATCGTATGCAAAAGTTACGACCCCAAGAAGTTGATGTACTAACTTACTCAAACGAGGCCCACATGACTTTTGGCGCTTCATCTCCTAGGGTTAGGTTTTTGGATGTCTAGGGTTTTTGACATTCCTGTTTATTGTAAAAATTTCTTCAGAGCCTCATTGTAATCATCTTCTTGTGAATGAGCACAACCATCACATCTCTTCTCAGAGATAAGCCACCACCATTCCAACAAGCTTATTTTCAGTTGCATTTTATAGTTTTAGCTTATTTCCTTATTGAATAGAAAACCAATTTTACTGTATCTCTGTTATTCTGTGCTAACAATATTTTAATAATCTGTATTCATTTCATTCTTCTCATAAAATTTGGATCAATGGTATCAGAGCGGTCTTCTCCTTGTCGTCTTAATGCATGTCCCCAACGAGGTTAGGGTACAAAGAATTGGATCTCGAGCTTGTTTTTCTTAAGGACAAAATATCTCACATGCCCAAGCGACCTCTCATGGTAGGAGAAAATAAATATGATGGGACATCAGATCCTTTCAAAATGTTGCTTGGCGAAGCCCTTATGCAATAGAGGAATGAGATGATGGATAGTTTCGCACAAATCCTTCGGTGGCTACCAACAGGCGACACATCTTCCTCGAGCAGAGGTGCCTCCCCCTTCAAGGTACAAATAAAATTCAATATTCCTATATTTGAAGATCAGAGAGACACAAATGTTGTAGACAAGTGGTTGAATCTACTAGAAAGGTATTTTTTTTCCACACCTTTTCGAATAGAGAAAATATTACTTTTTCACTTCTCAGAGTCATTCCCCATGTCAAAGTTTGGTGGGAAAATTTATGTGAGCAAAAGGAAACAGAGGAACCCTCATTATTTATAGTCGTGACCACCTAGGAATATTTCAGGGATGATATTAAGGAACAATACTACCATGTCGGAAGTTATTATGACTTGTATACCAAATGGACCACACTGCGACAACAAAGAGACCAAGCAGTGCCAGAGTTCACAAATATCTTCCATACCTTGCTCACTAAGCTGGGTATCAAAGATTTGGAGTGACATCTAGTGCTCAAGTATTGTAGTGCTCTGCATAGATATATCTAGACCAAAATTCTAAACATATCTTCCTTGGGCACGACCTACCGATATGTCATCAAAATCGAGCATAAGCTCAAACAAAAAACGTGACAATTTGGGCTTGGGAACCCCTCACAGCAAAATCTAGGAAGGGTCGGCCCGAACCCATAGAACAAAGGACAGAGAAAATATGGACAGTGTTAGGAAAACTAGTCCAAGCCGTAAGCAAAGAAGGACACCATAAATACAAAGAAAGATATCCATGAAGTGGTGCGAATTCCATAAGAGCCATTGGCATAACACTGTTCACTATCGCTCAAAGCAGTCGTTGGTGGCCAAAGTGAAAGACTCTGAATCAGATGTGGGTTCTGATTCTGAGTCAGAACAAGAAAGGGGAAGACATATCATTGACGTGGAACCCAGTTCCACTGTTGCTACCACCAAACTCCAGCCTGGTGAACCAGGCGATCTAGAAGAAGGCGAGCGCCTCTTCCATTCACAGATGTGGGTAAAAGGCACCCCACTGCACTTCATCGTTGATAGTGGTAGCCAGAAGAACCTCATCTTAGCAGAGGTCATCAAGCGGTTGGCCCTACCGGAAATACTGCACCCACAAAACTACACCATTGGATGGCTCTGCCAAGGAAGCGATCTCTGCATCAACCAACAGTTTCGATTGTCGTACGACATCAAGCCCCTCAAAGATGAGGTATTTTGTGATGTTTCTCCTCTCGAAATTTGTAATGTTCTTTTGGGCCAACCTTATTTATGGAAACACCATGTTGTATATGAGTCTAGGCCTCGTAGTGTTATTATTAATTTGAACATGAAATAGTACATGATACCCGAGGTAGTCCCTCCTAGTGCTATTTCCTTGATCTTTGCCAAGCAATGCAGGAAGGTCATCTCTCAGACCGAGAAATTTTTCTTCTTTGTGATTCTCTCTTAGAGTGAGTGAAAGATCGCAGCCACATCTAAGGCCTCTGCGATCGATCTCTCCACACAACAAAGCAAGTGGATAAGGTCATGGAAGAATACTCATATATCTTCTCCTCTCCTACCGAGGTACCTCTACACTACTAGGTCAAGCATCCCATCGATCTGGCCCCAGGCGCACCACTACCCAATGTGCCATTCTACCATCACTCTCTGTTAGAAAATGTGGAGATCAAGAGGCAGATCCAAGAACTGCTCCATCAGGGGCATATATGTACTAGTTCATCACCTTATGGGAACCCAATCCTGTTGGTGCAAAAGAAAGATAGGACCTGGTGACTCTGAAACTGGTACTCGATTCCCCGAATCGATGACCTCCTTGATCAACTCACAGGGAACAGATACTTCAGTAAGATTGATCTGAAGTCTGGATACCACCAGGTCCGAATAGAATAGACATATGTATGGAAGATCACCTTCAAGTCAAAAAAAGGTCTTTTTGAATGGCTGGTCATGCCCTTTGGTTTGAAAAATGCTCCAGCAACATTTATGAGGATGATGGATGATATCCTACGACCTTTCACCAATATGTTTGTAGTGGTGTATCTGGATGACATCCTCATCTACAACAAGACTTGGGCAGAACTCTTGCAACATATTCAGTAGATTCTGCACACCCTGCAGCAGCACAAACTATATGCAAATTTGGAAAAATTCTCCGGCATGGACAGGGTCCATTACTTAGGCTACATCGTTGATTGGCATGGTGTGCGTGTGGATCCAGACAAGATCCAGGTCATCCGTGACTGGCTAGCCCCAACCACACTCACCGAAATTCATAGCTTCTTGGGCCTCACCAATTTCTATCACAGGTTCATGTTGGGATTCTCTCATATCACATGGGCCCTTAGCCAAGTAACCAGGGGTGGTAGTAAGGAAAAATTTGTGTGGGTCTTGTCCCAACAAAAATCCTTCGATGACTTGAAGAAGCGTTCTTGTTCATCCCCGATACTTTCATTATTGTACCTACAACATCCCTTTGAGATCGAGATAGATGTTTCATACTATGTTATGGGCGTCATTCCCACTCAACACGGCCACCCCGTGGCATATCATAGTGAGACACTATCAGATGTTGTCTGTAACTACCCTACTTACGAAAAATAAATGTACTCCATTGTGCAAGCTTGTCGCTAATGGAGACATTACATTCTTGGGAAGGATACAATCATCCACACTGATCACAAGCCACTACAGTTCATGCAGACCCAAGAAAAATTGCAGAATGACCACCATCAGAAGTGGGCCACATACTTACAGCAGTTCCACCTCAACATCAATTATAAAAAATGAAGCACCAACCAAGTTGTTGATTTCCTTAGCCAACCTCCAGTCGTGACACTCACCACAGTGCTAGACTCTTACGGCCATGAGAGCTCCGGATGACCCCACCTCTACGAGACAGACCCTGACTTCTGCACCACCTACCATATGTTGGGCACCAACTTAGTGGTCGCTAATTTCCATCTTCAAGTTGGGTTGTTGTGTCGTCTGGGCCATCTCTGCATTCCATCAAGCGAGTGCACGAAGCTGATTTGGGAAGCTCACTATAGTCGGGTTGCGCCCAAGGACGAGATGTACAAAAATTTCATTTCAGTATAGATGTATCTATGTAGAGCACCATGATACTTGAACACTAGATGTCGCTCTAAATCTTTGATACCCATCTTGGTGCGCAAGGTATGGAAGATATTTGTGAACTCTGACACTTCTTGGTCTCTTTCTTGCCGCAGTGTGGTCCATTTGGTATACAAGTCGCCATAACTTCCAACATGGTAGTATTTTTCCTTAATATCATCCTTTAAGGATTCCCAGGTGGTCACGAATATAAATAATTAGGTTTCCTCTATTTCCTTTTACTCACATAAAGTTTCCCACCAATCTTTGACATGGGGAACGACGTTGAGGGGTGCAAAAGTAATCCTTTCTCTATTCGAAAAGTTATGGATAGAAAAATACCCTTCTAGTAGATTCAACCACTTGTCTACAACATATGCATCTATATGACCTTCAAATATAGGAATATCAAAGTTGATTTGTACCTTGAAAGGGGCGGCACCTCCGCTCGAGGAAGATGCGTTGCTTGTTAGTAGCATCCGAAGGATTTGCGTGAAACTATCCATCATCTCGTTCTTCTGTTGCGTGAGGGATTCCTCAAGCAACATTTTGAAAGGATATCCTATCCCATCATCTTTTGTTTCTCCTACCATGAGAGGTCACTTGGGTGTGCGAGAGCTTTTTTCCTCAAGAGAAACAAGCTCGAGACCCAATTCTTTGTACCCTGACCTCGTTGGGGACATGCATTAAGACGACAAGGAGCAGACTGCTTTGATACCACTGATCCAGATTTTATGAGAAGAATGAAATGAATACAGATTATTAAAACATTCTTAACATAGAATAACAAAGATACAATAAAACTGGTTTTCTATTCAATAAGGAAATAAGTTGAAACTATAAAATGCAACGGAAAACAATCTTGTTGGAATGGTGGCAGCTTATCTCTGAGAAGAGATGTGATGGCTACGTTCATTCACAAGAAGATCATTACAAAGAGGATCTAAAGGAATTTTTACAATAAACATGAATTTCAAAAACCCTAGACATCCAAAAACCTAACCCTAGGAGATGAAGCCCCAAAAGTCATGTGGGCCCCGTTTGGGTAAGTTAGTACATTAACTTCTCAGGATCGTAATGTTTGTATACGATCTCCATTTTAGGTGCACGATAGCCCGTTGGAAAGGTATTGTCGATGATATTCATTCTAGGGGCTCAATTAGATCCTTTAGCTATCATTGAGAAGCTCAATCCCAAAAAATCTTCATTTAGGCCCTCAAAATGGCCCTAGAAGTTAAAAATAGCTAAAAATAGTAAATTGCCAAACTTGTCAGAAAATTGTTTTGAGCGAGTTGGAAAAGGTGGGTGGCCACCGATATCCACCTGGATCAAGGAAGATGGAGGAAAAAAGTAGTACAAGGCTATACTTGTTGTAAAGGGGTTTGCATAAAAGAAAGGTATAGATTTTGATGAAATATTTTCTCCTGTTGTTAAAATTACTTCAATTAGGACTATTTTAATTCTTATGGCAGTAGAAGATTTGCATCTTGAAAAATTAGATGTAAAAACAACTTTTCTCCATGGGGATTTGGATGAAGAGATTTATATGCATCAACTACAGGAGTATGAGGTTAGAGGGAAGGAACATTTAGTATGCAGTTTGAAAAATAATTTGTATGGCCTAAAGCAATCTCCAAGGCAGTGGTATTTGAAGTTTGACAGATTTATGACAAAACAAGGTTATAATAGATGTCATTCTGATCACTATGTTTATTTTAAAAGGCTAGATAATGGAAGTTATATTATCTTGCTATTGTATGTAGATGACATGCTTGTTGCAAGATCTAATATCTAGGATACAAATGAGCTCAAGAATAAATTAGCTAATTCATTCGCGATGCAGGATTTGGGTGTTACAAAGAAAATCCTTGGTATGAGAAAAACAAGAGACAAAAAAAATTGAAAATTGACATTGTCTTAGGGTGAGTACATAGAGAAGGTGTTGGAGAAGTTTAGAATGTAGAATAAAAAACCAGTTAGTACACCTTTGGCCAACCATTTCAAATTAACCAAGGAAATGTGTCCCAAGACACAAGAGAAGATAAAATACATGTCCAAGGTCCCGTATTCATCATCAATTGGCAGCTTGATGTATGTGATGGTTTGCACAAGACTAGATATTGCACATGCAGTGGAAGTTGTGAGTAGGTATATGGACAATATAGGTAAAGAACATCGGGAGGTAGTAAAGTGGATTCCCAGGTATTTGAGAGGTACTTATACTCATGCATGATGTTTTGGAGGTTCAAACATTGTTCTACATGGATATGTTGATTCAGATATGGAAGGTGATAAAGATAGTAGGAGGAGCACCACAGGGTATGTTTTTACTGTAGGTGGAAAAACAGTAAGTTGGATTTCAAAACTACAAAAGGTTGTTGCACTTTCAACAACAAAAGCAGAGTATGTTGCTGCTACAGAGGCTAATAAATAAATGATTTGGTTATAGAGGTTTATGGTGGAATTGGAAAAGAAGCAGGAGAATAGAGGGTTGTATTGTGATAGTGAGATTGCCATTCATATTGCAAAGAACTCATCCTTCCATTCAAAGACTAATCATATACAGCTCAGGTACCATTTCATACGATTTGTCTTGGAATATGGACATTTGAAGTTGGAAAAGATACATACTAGCTAGAATCCTGCAAACATGTTAACACAGGGAGTAACCAGGGAGAAACTAAGTTCCTACTCAATTTTAGTTGGCCTTCAAGCATGAAGGTGAATATGAGAAATATTCCAGGTCTAAGAAGGATCATATTCCAGTAGATACAACATCGGTGGAGTTTTTGTGATTAGTCTCCAAGTGGGAGATTATGGGTTGTGGAGCCTGATTATCTTCCTGATCCATAGGTATTTGTTTTCAACTATATTTATACCCCATCAAGACTATACAACATGGAAGACTGTACACCCCTCCATGCGGGGGGGTCACAGGGGGGGCTTTCTCTCCCAGCAGAGTCCGGGGGCGAAGCCCCTGAAGGAAAAATTTCCTTGTAAATGTATATTGTAATTTCATAGTCAATATTGACCGTTCATAATTAAGTCACAGATCTGACAGTAGAGATTATTTTAGGGTTTTTTTCTCTATAAGGAAACCCTCTTTTTATGAGGGAATTGTATTGTGGCTGTGTATTATCGGGATTATTGTATTCTGAGAGAGGATACTATGAGAGAAAGAAGAGGAAGTTACAATGAGTGTGTTGTAGGTTGTATCCCTTCATTTTGTTGGATAATAAAAAGGAAGGAACTCGCAATTTCTCTGGTGGACGTAGCCCACACTGGGTGAACCACGTATATCTGTGTCTCTATTGTATTGTGTATATTCTAAGTTTTATTTCCACATTTGTTTTATTTTATTGCTCTGTGATCATGTTTTTCTAACAATAAAGACTTCTAACTTTTGACACTATAGGCATTAATAACATGATCCCTTTTGATCAATATTAATGTATTGTTGTTTTTTTTAAAACAAGAACGTGAATTTTATATTAATGTAGCAGTGGTATGACCACTGTGAAAACATCTACATAGTTGAGACATGCATCATTTCCATAATTACATATATAGGTTCCATAAGATAAAGCCCAGAGATGTCCATTATGTCTTATCTTTCAAAAATTGGCTACTATGGAGTTAAAGACCTGCATACAATATATCTTTCAAAATAACCAAAACTGGGTGAGATCCAAGAGTGGAGGAGCATAAATACACATGTTGATCCGGGTTTGAGGGTCCTTCATTTAACAAAACTTTCACCCCTGCATCTTGTTGGGGGGTCGCCCAAGCGGCTTAAAGATCCAGCTTTTCCACCCTGGATTCTAAATCTGTGATTCTTCCATTAACCTACTACGTCGTGTGCATGAGAGCCTCCATCGCTTCCTCTCTGATTTGAATGATGTCTTCCTTGATCATTTCAAACCTTCTTCCACCTTCCCCATCCAACTGGAGAAGAAACCCTCTATGTGCGCTAAGATTCCACTTCAGGTCACGGATTTCCTGTTCCAACGAGGGAGGGGGGTTGGGTGGTGCAACAAACTCGGAGTTGGAGGCCATTTCATGGGCTCGATAATAGTCTGAACGAGTTTGAAGGGTGAGGGACCAAGCATAAAGAGCCGAGAAAGACAAAAATTCACCCAAGGGAGATAAGGCTGAGCTACAGGCTTCTACTACCCTTGATTTATTTGCAACGTGATTGTGCAACGCCATGATTCGGAGGGGCCTCGCTTGAGCGTCATGCGAGAGAGAGATGGGATCAGTACAATTCTGCATGAGGGGCATGAGGACAGGATTATGCAGGAGGATATGGAGTGACGCGAGTTAGGGGGAGAAGTACCTGGGCGCAAGTGTTGCCACAAATCGGGATGACGGTGAGGTGATGCCACGGATCTAGATGAGGGGAGGAGAATCGTCCTGATGCCACCTGGCTCGAGATCTCCAACTAACCATCTTCCACATACCATTAAGGGATTGGGGTGAAGGATAGAGCCCCATTGAAAGAGAGCTGACCCTTGCTCAAGGGGGTGGCAGCGTTCGCTGCCTGATCCACTTCTCCATTTAAATGCCAGAGCACATGGAAGAAATCAATCTTCCGGAAGGATTTAGAGATTCGTTGGATTTTCTTGAGGAGATGTCGAAGTTTCATTTGGTTTGATATTGATTTGGTGACCAAGGCATGGATTAGGATCTGAGAATCTCCTATCACCATGATTTCAGTGATGCGTGGCTCCCAGACTTGGGTGAGGCCTTGCCAGAGACTCAAAGCTTCTACCATGTTATTGGTGTCTTCTCCTAAACCCCGGGAATAGACCAATTCTCAGATTTCATCAAGGTCATAGAGAACCCCTCCCCCTCCTGCCGCCCCTAATATTAATGTATTATTGTTGCAATGTGAAATTGTGCCAAATAAATACTTCTAACTTTTGACACTATAGACATTAATAACACAATCCCTTTTGATTAATATTAATGTAGTGATTAAGCATTTTGGAAATACATTCAACCATATAAAATAAAATTATATAAGATTAATTTAGACCTAAAGAATTCATAACCCTTTTTATTGTTGAGATGGTTTTAAAAATGATATTAATAACATGATCCTTTTTTATCAATCTTAATGTAGTGATTAAGCATTTTGGAAATAGATTTCAACCATATAAAAGAGAATTATATAAGAATAAATTAAACCTAAAGGATTCATAACCTTTTTGTTGTTTAGATGCTTTTAAAAATGGTATTATTATCAATATGAAAAAGGTTGGAAAACTATGATATATAGAGATTTAGGAGAGATTTAGGAGACTAACTCTTGCTTTAGAAGAAGCATACAAGTTAGAAGTCCATTTTCATCCAAAGTATTTGGCATTGAATGACTAAAATGATAAATTCTTAAAAACCACACTTTGGTTTTGAATCTATAAGTAAAGACAATATTGATCAAACATTATGCCTGCTCGAACACCATATTATTAATAGTCAAAGCTACTATAAAGAGATTCCTTGGCGAATCAACATCTTCCAAAAACAAAAAGAATCTATCAATGAAACTACTTAAATAAATTCTAATAGAAAATTGGAAACGACATGAAACAAATAGGGACCACATCAGTTGAGGAAAACTCAGAATAATTACCAGAACTTGATAAATTGTTGTATTTGCTTGTTATGACCCCATGTGTCCTTCACAATATTTGCAGGAGAAAATTCATTGTTTCTTTCCCTAGAACACAATACCATCTTCTTGGTCTTAGGAACTTCTTTGGAACTTCTTTGTTTCTTTCGCTTTAACATATTACCATCTCCTTGGTCTTCAATCATTCTAGAACTCTGTTGAGTATTTCTCTGATATTCTTTCACATTATTTTCCCATTCTATATTTACCTTCAATCTCACATTTTTATTGCCCAATAGATAAACCAATTTTACATTGTCTTCAATCTCACATTACCATCTTCTTGGTCTTCAATAATTCTGGAACTCTGTTGAGTATTTCTCCGATATTCTTTCACATTGTTTTCCAATTTTATATTTACCTTCAATCTCACATTTTTCTTTCCCAATGGAGAAACCAATTTTACATTTTCTTCAATCTCACATTTTTATTTCCCAACAAAGAAACCAATCCTCCAGGTGATTCAAGAGTGCAACAAGAATCACCAATAGATTCCACCACAATTTCCAACCATCTCTTATCACAAAAATAACAATGGTTCTTGATATTTTCTCTAGAAAAACCAATAGATATTAGAATGAAAATAATAGGATGCTCCACTACAAAAGATTATACAATATAGAGTGATCTAAAAATGAAGAAGACTTGTATTCTTGAAAATATTTGCAAGTTAAATTTTATGTGTTAAAATGCAAATGGATCAACTTGCAACACAACTTTAATAGGATTTACTCATTCAAGATGCATATAAACAGCATCAATAACAGTGAACAGAAAACACATAACACAACAAATGATAAAGGATTTCACCCCTCTCTTGGGCTACATCTCCTGGTCCAGCTTCTAATGGATCATTTGTATTATTTGCTCAAAGTGCTCAAAAATGTGCTTTACAAGGCTCAAAATGCCAAATAGACTCTCCAATGTCTTCAGAACGTCCACAAACCCCTAGCTGGGCTTTTTCGACACCTCGTTTGGCCAAAAATTGAATAAGATAGGCTTCCTGGAAGTCCCCCCTTCAAACTTGTTGTCTCTGCATCTACAAAACACACCCTTATTGGCTCAACCAAGCCCACACGCATATTTAAGCGTAAAAACTTAGCACCGGATGCAACCGCGTGAACCATGCAAACTGTAGGACAGTTACGGGTGCACCTAGCCCCTAACCATCAAGGGCAAGGTTGTATGACCCATATGACCGCACGCAAGTGAAAACATAGGCTCTGTTCCACAAGCCAATGGTCAAAGGACAAGTGGCGGGTCATTTGTATAACCGTTGGAACCAAAACAAAACACAACTGCACGCACGTGCCAAATGTTATAGCAATGGGTCATATGTTAACGCAATGTGCGACCAAGGGCTGGGGCTAAGCCCCAGCCCGGTCGCGCCCCATCTATACACATGTACAAACATATATAAATATATTGCCACATATATAACAAGGACCAACCAGTGGCACGCCGGTTGGAAGCTCTTCCCAAATCTCTCCCCCTTGCCCGAAGGTCATGGGGTCGACTCCGACCAACAACATAATTTTAAACCAATGTATATATGACACGTGGCATCCATTGAATGGGCCACGTGTCGCCATCCCGTTTGTTGCAAACATGCCATGTCACATGCCAAATGTCCAAATAACTGTCTGCCACATGTTGTACAACCTGCCATGTGTCGTACATCCTTCCATGTCAACGTCTATATGGACTATACAGACTGTACAGTCAGCATCCCTTTTTTTTGCCTGTTTGTCATTTTGAACAGAATGCGATATCTCTCGCTCCCAACATCTGTTTGAACCCAAATGAGTTGTGTTGGGTTCGTAACGACAAGGCCTACCCTCTCGTTCAATTTGAAGTGATTTTGAGCACTTTGAATTTTTGAGCAAAAATTGATCCCCTAGATCACACCTCCCCATTAGAAAGATTTTGGACCTCCAAAAGACTATTTTCAGTCTATCTGAAGATGAGGGTATAGATCCCTCACCTTTCCAACCTCAATCCACTTGGTTTTGCTTGGATTTGTACCTTTAAGACCAACTCGAAGATACTCCACATTTCCTCATTTTGAAGTTCGCATTCTCCTGTCAAGGATGGTGTCTTCATGCATTTCTGTAAGATATTCTGGGGAAAAATCATCTATAGAAGGAATATGAACATGCTCTCCTTGATCATCAATCAAAGGAGGCTCATACAATTTCAAATTCTCAACAT
>JZKD02S1672665.1:2893078-2949622 GCA_000966675.3 Picea glauca
TTCCTTGAGAAAATGATGTTTCTTCATGGCTTTTTATAGCATTGCATTGGGTGATTATGTAACTCCTTTGAAGTGTGAAAAGGGGCTCTTTAGGGCTTCATTAGGTCTTTGACCATCCTACCATGCGGATTCAGCTCATATTTGAGGGTCAAATCGGCTTGGGAGCTGATCCATAAGTGGTTGGGAGGCCGACCAATCCAATAAATGCGCCGTTTAGCAGGTGTGCGGGTTTTTGCGCCATCAGTCGCGCATCGTGCGCGTATGCGCGCATGGTACGTTCTTGTTCCGTGCATGTGCGCGCGCACCCAACTTCTATCAAGCGCCCTTCAATTTTTGGTTACTTTGTATAGTTTTTGACCTTTTTGGAATGCTGTGAAATTAATTAAGTGCCATGAATGACTTCATTACTGTTTGACGATGTTGAGTTCTTGTCGCCATGTGCAGATGAAATTTCAGTGATAACAATTAGGTTGGCCCATTCTTTGACAGCTATCACAGGCCTGAACATATTTCTTTGCATCTTTAAAAAGTGAGGGCCAATAATACCCCATCCTAAGAATTTTATGCGTTGTTCTTTTATCAGCAAAATGCCCTCCACAAGGGCCATCATGACAAGCTTTTAGTAGATCATAAAGCTCATCTTCTCTAATGCACCTTCGGATTTCTTGATCAAGTCTTGTGTGGAAATGACACCCACTTATCCAACTATATCGAGCACTTTGTTGAATGATTCTTCTTTTCTCCCGGTGGGATAGGTGTGGTGGTAACTTCCCTGCAACCAAGTAGTTAGCGATGTCTAGATACCATGGTGAGTGAGAAGATACTACAAATAGATATTCATCAGGAAAGGAACCATCTACTAGGGTATCATCATCAGGTGTTAACCGAGAAAGGAAATCAGCAACTAGATTTTCTTTTCCTGGTCTATCTACAATTGTAATATCAAATTCTTGCAATAATAGTAACCATCTGGTGACTCGAGCATTTGTGATAGGTTTGTTCATTAGATATTTTATAGCTAAGTGATCAGTATGGAAAAGAGTAGAGTAGCCAGTGATGTAATGTTGAAATTTATTAATAGCATAGATAACTGCTAAGAATTCTTTTTCGGTAACTGTGTAGTTAAGTTCAGCAGGAGTCATATTCTTGCTAATGAAGTAAATAGCATAAGGGAGATGATTTTATTCTTGTCCCAAGACAGCTCCTATTGCAGTATTTGAAGCATCAGAGGATATATGAAAGGGAAGTTTCCAATCAGGTCCTCTAAGAATAGGAGCTGTGGATAACTGATGTTTAAGTGTATTAAATGCTTCCTAGCAAGAATGAGTCCATTTGAATTCAACATTTTTCATCAGTAACACAAACAGGGGAGAAGTTATTTTGGAAAAAAAATTGATAAATCTTCTGTAGTATCCATCATGTCCTAAAAAACTTCTTACCTCTGTTTGGGTTTTGGGAATAGGAAGATTTTTAATGACTTGTATCTTGGATGGATCCACCTAGATTCCTTTTGATGAAATAAAATGTCCAAGCACTATTCCTTCACTCATCATCATATGACATTTTTATGTACTTAAGGAGAGGTGGGCTTGTATACATCGTTTAAGTACTTTCTCAAGGTTTTGTAGTGCTTCCTAAAAAGAAACACTGTAAGGGGTAAAATCATCCATAAAAATTTCCATAGAGTCATTAATCATATCAGAAAAGATTCCTATAACTACTCATTGGAAGGTTGCTGGTGCATTACATAGTCCAAATGGGAGAACTCTATAAGCAAAAGTTCCCCAAGGGCTAGTAAAAGTGGTTTTATCTTGATCTTGGGGTGTAATTTTGATCTGATTATACCCATTGAAACCATCTAAAAAGGAGAAAATTTTCTTCCCTGACAAACTATCTAACACCTGATCAATGAATGGTAATGGAAAGTGATCTTTTTGAGTGGATTTATTTAAGGTTCTATAGTCCACACATACTCTCCATTTCCCATTTTTCTTAGGAACTATTACCAATGGGGAAACCCATTCACTGTCTGATATAGGATATATAAACCCTGCATTGAGCAATTTTTGAAGTTCTTCTTTAAGGATTTCTCTTAAATTAGGGTTCATTCATCATTGGGATTGGCAGATCGGTCGACAATCTTCCTTGATATATATACGATGAGTACATAATTCGGGAGAGATTCCTTTCATATCTGTATAGTCCCAAGCAAATGCTTCTTTATGTTCAAGAAGTAACTTCATTAATTGTTGTGTTTCAGTATCTGTTGGGTTGGGGTTTATGTTCAGTGTTTTTCCAGGTTCGATTTCTACTGGTATACTTTTAGAAGAGATGGTGTCTGATGTTTGGGGTGGGTTTTCAGAGTTAAGGTTTTCCTGGTTATCGGACTCCAAGAGTGCAACTAGTTGGTTATGAATTTCCGGAGTCATAGAGGGGGGTTCACAAATAAAATTATTAATTACTTCATCCTCGGTGGCATGTTTAAGGCTTAAGGCTTGTCCAATAGTCAAGATGGGTTGAGTAAGTTGATCATCAAAGTCTACCCATACAGAATTATCATTATTAATCAAGGGTGTAGCGTGAGGGTAGAGGGTAAGATGTTTAGTCTCGTAACCGTTGGAAATTGTCATTGAACCTGATCTACAACTGATAAAGACGTCTACTGTGGCTAACCAAGGCCTTCCCAAAATTAGAGGATGGACCCCCAACTTTGTTTTAGGTTGTAATACCACAAAGTCAGCTGGATAATTCCAGGATTCTACTGAGATAATTAGGTATTCAATGACTCCCTCCGGTTTGATTATAGAACGATCAACTAACTCTAGGATGGTTGGGGTGTCTCTGATTTCATTATGCAGTTGTAACAATTGTGAGGTTTCCAGAGTCGTAATATTGATAGCAGCGCCTAAATCTAACAAGACTCGAGGGATTATCATTTTTCCAATTTGTACTGAGACGGTAGGGTGGCCGGGATCACCATGTTTAACTGGGGGAACTTTACCTGACATTAGTGCAGACAAGTCACCCATGACATGAACTGTGAGGGGATCTTTAATTTTCCTACCAAGTTTCTTAACACAAATGTCTTGCATAGTCCTGGCATAAATTGGTACATCTCAGAGTGCTTGTAATAAAGGGATTTTGACATAAAGATTTTGTAATTCCCCTAGAAGATTGAAAGTCGGTGGCTCAGGCGTTTTAGTCAAAGCTAAACGCTCAGGAAATGGTGGTTTTTTTGTTTCAACAACAGTGCTAGAGGATGATTGTACCTCTTCAGGTACATCATGCTTTGTTGTTTCCTCTTTATCAGAAGAGGTAACATCAACTATGATAGGTTCTACTATTTTCCCATATCGTAAGTGAAAATCATTGCATTACGCAGGGAAAAGAGAAAGTGTAGGCTGGTTATGAATATCAATGCCCTGCACAGCTTTATTATTGGGGTTAGGGTTAGGTTGTACAGGTAGTTGGGGCCTCATCATTTGATTGTTTGGTGGAGTACCTGGTGGTAAGGAGAGTGGTTGCAGAAATTTTGATTGAGGTAATTGATTTGGGAACGGGGGTTGTTGTCCTCTCCAATTTAGATTCCATTGGTTAAGATACGGTTGTTGTTGTGGAGGCCAAGGAGTCCACATTGACGAATCAACAAAGGGTGGGTTAGTTTGTTGCATGGGTGGGTAATTCATTTGATTTAGGTATTGCATTTGATTATAGGGAGAGTAATTCGCTTTATTGAAAGAAGGATAGTTATTCCAATGATTAGAAGATGTAAATGGCATATTAGGATTCATATCTTGTCCCCGCGGTTTCCATTGCCTTCTCTGTGTCAACAGATAGACAAATTTAGCTTCTTCATCAGTTGGTTGTAATGTTGCCTTGATCCCTGGTAAAGAAGGGCATTGTTGAGTTTCATGATCCTTATCACAGATGGTGCAGATTGGCTTTTTGTCCAATGGGCATTCCCTTCGTGGGTGCTTGTCTCTGCATTTAGAAAAAAAGATGGACAGAGCTGCTTCTGCTTCGGCTTGCTTCTTTTGGATCTACAGGGTATCAATTTGTGAGGAAAAAGAGCTTAACATTTCAGTTTTAAAACCTTCAAGTAGATTACCTATTTCGGCTCTTGTTGCTCCTCCACTGGCTGATTTTTGAACTCTTGAAAATGTGGTATCCCTGCTATTTGATCTATTCCTTGAAGCTCCTCTTGAACATCTTTTACATAGGTTAATAATCTCATCATATGATTCTTTAGATATGTCCCCTTTTCCAAGCATATTCATCATATCTAGACAGTCATCCCTTACTCCTTTTAGTAATATTGTTTTAAGAATATCTTTACTTACATCGGGGTGACTGGATCTTTGTAGATTATACTGTAGCCTTTCTACAAAGTCTTCCATATTTTCATCCTCTTTTTGTATCATCTTGAATAGTTCCTCTCTTTTTTCTCTTGTTCGGCAGTAGTCTTGGTATTTATGTAGGAATTTCTGTTTCATCTGATCCCATGTTGTGATTGCATGACCTCCAAGACTCATGAACCATCTTAGTGCATTTCCTTTCAATGTTGTTGGAAATAGCTTTAATTTCTGAGCGTTGGAAATGTAATCATAACTTTTGCATAATATGTCAAACTCAAAAAGGAATTCATCAAGATCTTTTGAAGATAAACCATGAAAGTTAGGTAGTGCTGAGAGTGGAATGTTCTTCATGGGAGCTACCCCTCTAGGAAGATCACGAATAGGAAATCCTAAGGTGGAAAAAGAGTTTTCATCATTTACCTCTCTTTCAGGACCTGCCTGTTCTTCATGATGCATTTCTTCGTTATACTCGTCCATGTTTTCTTCTGTTTGCTCCCCTGTTGCGCTTTCTCTGTCCTCAATGTTTCCTGTTGGTTTCTCGACTGTCTCAGGACTCCAAAACCTCTTTCCCCGTTTCAAAGTTTGCTTGAAAGGAAGGTTTGGATTTTGGTTTCCGAGAGTTTGGTCGTTGAGGAGCAACAGATTCAGATTTTGATATAATCTCATCAATATAGTTCTTTCTTCCTCCTCTTCCTCTACTCCTGCCACCTGTAGGGTCAGTTTATTTGGGGTCTCTACGTCCTCTCATGCAATCTTTATATCTGAAAGAACATAAGTTCTTTTGAAATCTATAATTACCTTCCCCGACATCGGCGCCAAAATGTTGGTCACTATAATTGCTTATTTAACTAAACAATCAAGTGCTACATAAATTGTCAACCCAGGGAAGTCTGTTTATTTCAAAGGTAATCACACACTATATATGCTCAATCTCAAAAGGAACCTAGAGTTGTAGTAAAAATACATTAATCACACCTTGCCTTGAACAAACTGAAGTTCTACTCTGAATTACAGGAAAGCAACCTACCTATTGCAGAGTTCAAATTTTAAAGAAATAATTGTCCAAAGAATCCTGGATTACATTAAGAAATAACAACCTAGGAAAGAAATCCTTCAAGACACTACAAAAGGAAAGACCAACTATCTTGTAACAGAGAACAGGACCCTATTGCCCAAGCAGGAATCTTCAGCACCTGTTTCTGATCATCACACTTTCATGAACTCATTACTAATTGAAATGATTGACACACACTGAAGGCTAACTATCTCTTAACAGAGAACATGACCCTATTCCCCAAGCAGGAATTTTCGGCACCTGTCCCTGATTATCACGCTTTCATAAATTCACCAAACAGGATTGCTAACTAGAATGATTAACAGTTACCCAAGCATGAATTATATGAAAACAATGTAACAATCAGTAAACCAGATTTTCAGCAAGACAGAGTTCAGTAAAGTATTGTTTCAGCAAAACAAAATTTAATCAAGGTGTGAACAGAAATAACACTAACACACTACAAAGCTAATGGGTAAATCTTGTGAAGAAGGTGGGCCCTCCCTTCTCACAAGATTCCCATGAAACGAAAGGAACTAGAAGGAAATGCTCAGATTAATCTTTTATTCATCTATCAACTGTATCATGTTACAATGTCTGAAGCAAACACGTCCTCCTTGTAATTCCTTTCTTAGCCAAGAAAAAGGTTCTTTCTAATGATGATTTCCCCTTATTTAAATAGGAGAATCCCCTCGATACAATTTGATCATCAAATTACATGTGCACATCTGAATCCTATTCTTAGTCAGATCTGATCTCTATACTGAAATAAGATATCCTGGTCTCTCGTAACAGAATGCTATTACAATAATTGAAATGGTTTTGGGTGAGGTGTAGTTGTTGCGACTAGAGTAACAAATTCTTTATTTATATTCTTGTTACTGTTGTTGTATATTGTTTCAGCATCGCAAATCGCGGGTTGTTTCAGCAACGGGATTTGTGTTCTGACTGTTTCAGCAGTGTGGTCTCACGCAGTAGCGATGGTTAATTTTGGCTTGAGGTGTGGCTGTTGTGGGAGTGTAACAGCTTCTGAATTGTTGTTTCAACATCATAGACCATAGAGAGTGTAACAACTTCTTCTTGTGTGAGTTGTTGTTTCAGCATCGTAGACCACAGAAAGTGTAACAGCTTCTTCTGTGTGAATTGTTGTTTCATCATCGTAGACCACGGAGAGTGTAACAACTTCTTCTGTGTGAATTGTTGTTTCAACATCATAGACCACAGACTATTTCAGCCACGGGGTTTGCGTGCTTTTGACTGTTTCAGCAACGGGCCTTTAAACAACAACGGTAATCTGCAGTGAACTATTTCAGCACTTATATATTTATGACCAATGGTTAAGTATGAGAATAATGTAAAATTATACGCAAAACAGATTAAACATATAGGAAAGAGAAGAGACGCTATATACCTTTGGAAAGATAGGGTAAGGTGATAATGTAAGTTTAAATGTGAGTGGAAAAAGGATGTAATGGTAGCAAAAAGTGTGAACAAAAAGGTACATTATAGGGTCCTAACAAATAAGTGTTCCTCCATGTGGCTATTCTCGGGAAGTATTGTGAAGACAGTTCCAAACTGAGTTACCGATGGCATTGTAGTATCTATGTGCTACTATCTTATTGCATAGTAGTCAGTGGACTACTAGATGAAGACATTGTGAAAAGATACCTCCCTAGCTAAGAGGGAGTGTCGATGTTTTGGTAGTTGCGAGAGGAAATTTCCCTCCTAAATGACCTTTCTTAGATGAGAAGAATATTCCAGAAGCAAGAGAACCATTGAACATATGTGGATATACCCCAGAAGAGAAGTCGACCCAGAAGAATAAAGAACAATGAAGAAACACCTTTCCAGAAAAGAAGTCAGCCCAATTAGGAAGAGACGACTATAAATAAGAGGTGCCTTGGCTCATTTTTTTCTCTCACTCACTCTCTCTTATATACACAGAAGTAAGTTGCAAGTCTGAGGAAGGATGACGCAATAGTTGCAGTGACAAATATTCTTCTTGTTCAATCTTTTTGGTATTTCTCTCTTGTGCTCTACTCTTGGAAAAGGTGTGTTACCTTTGTATTGTGTTGTTGTTGCAACTGGGGTGGTAATTTTGGTTGTATATTGAGCTAGAATTTGTGATAGGGTTTATCTATTGGTTCATGATTGGACTTTCTTTTTGAACAGAATCTATCTAAGAAAGATTGTTGGGTTTTTCCCCCATTTGGGGTTTTCCCTGGATAAATCTCTTATGTTCTTTTGTCTCTTGTTTATGATTCTATTGCTTAGTACATGATATATACAAGTTAATGGTAACAAAGTAAAAGAACACCGATAAATATAATGCTCTGTAAATAAAGAAAATATAACACATTTACCTACATGCTAGGTGTTTGTGTGCCAAAAAACATTGTTTAGGGTCTCAAAATGACCCTATAAGTTTGGGACTCGAAAAACTGTAGAAAAAATACCAAGATGTGGAACCATTATGAATTAGTGGAATAAGTGGGTGTCCACTATTATCCACCTATATTATTCCTCCTTCCTTAGGAAGCAATAGTCCCCATTGCATCAATTTCCTCCATCAAATGGGGAAATGTTTGTTAAATATGACTCATGGTGAACCACTTTCCCTATTGAGAAACTGCCTTACTTTGACGATCCAATAGAGTTGGATGTTTTTTTGGTGGGTTCCATTCATATTGTTTTCCATGATATAATCGAATGTCACCTATTCAATGCAGTCAAGATTGATTTCTATAGGGGCTAAGTGCTTAGCCACATTCGAAGTGTAAAGGAGAGGTGGAAAATATGGTCGAAGCAGTTCCACATTAAATATCAGGTGCAATCCAAGGAAAGGAGGAATAATTGACTCAAAATAATTCTCATCCATAGCCTTGGTGATGGTGTAAGCCCTGTATCAAAGTGGGAATAAATTTTGATGGGTTCCTATGAGGTGCTCTTTCTGCGAATGCAACAATACCTTATCTCCCCCCTAAAACTTTTGTGGTACCCAACGTTGATTGTGGCACTGCTTGTACTTGGTATTGTATTTCTAAAAAAAATCATAAACCTTGGTGTTATATGTGATGGATTCATTTTAAAAAATTGGATATTTGATCAACCTCAGTCTGAGCATGGGAGGACTCTTCTTGTGTATGAAATGGGCAGAGCTACGTTAATGGGGGCCAATGGTTGGAACCCCAAGCACACCTGAAAAGGGTTATGGCCAATAGAGATTTGGATGGAATTGTTGTAGCTATGTTGAACATACGGAAGGATCTCATCCCATTTTCATGGATGTTTGGAATTGTACATCCTCATGATATGGAAAATCATCTTGTTGACTACCTCTATTTGTCCATCAATCTATCGGTGGAAGGCAGTCGATTTGGTCAGCTTGGTGTCCATCATTGACCATAGGCTCGATCAAAAAGTACTCAGGAACATACTGTCTTGATCTGAAATAATAGACCGTGGGAGGAAAAAATGAACCCAAACACGTTCAAAGAATATCTTTGCAATGGCCTCGGTTGTGATTCTCTTCTTGCAGGGTGCAAAAACTTACATCTTAGAGAATCGATCAACAACCACAAAGACACATTCATTCCCATGCTTTGTTGAAGGCAGATCGAACATGTAATCCATAGAGATGGGCTCCCAAGGCCCATATAGAGTAGGTAGAGGGGTGTATAGCCCCTGTTTCTTGATGGCATGCTTAGCAATGGTGAAAAAAGTGTAGGATCTGATGTACTTGAAGACATCTTGTCGAAGCTTCCGCCAATAAAAATTATTTTGTAGTACTGCCACTTTTTTTTCCACACCAAATTGTCCTACCACCCAACTGTAATGGGCCTCCCAAATTAGTTTTGCACACTCTCTTGAAGGAACACAAATATGGATTAGATAACATAACAACCCATCTTGGTGATGAAAGTTTGGAACTGGTTTGCTTGCACTCAATGTCTAATAGGTAGCATAAAATTCAGAGTCACTTTTGTATAATTTTGGCCACCCAGACGTCTCATACCCACATGTGTTAAGAACTGTGCTTAGCGCTACAAAAAAGGGTTGAATGAGGAAGTTTGTGACATGGTTGGTGCTTCCCTTATTGTATTTGATGTTCAAGTGGAATTTTTGTAGGTATTCGGACCACTTCTGATGGTGATCATTATGTAACTTTCCTTTTGTCTGCATGAATAACAGAGGTCTATGATCAGTGTGGATGATTGTTTCCTTCCCCATAATGCAATGCTTCCACTGTCGACATGTCTGCACAATGGAGTACATCTCTTTGTCATAGGTGGGGTATATGTGAACAAAATCAGATAGTGTTTCACTGTGATAGGCCACCGAATGCCCATGCGGTGTGAGGACTGCTTTGATATCATAATCTGAAGCATCTATCTAAATATCAAATAGTTGTTGCAAGTATGGCGGAATAAGGATTGGTGCTGAGCATAGGCATAATTTCAAATCCTCGAATGCTTTCAGTTGTGATTCATCCTAAACAAACTTAGCCTTTTCTCCACCCTTGGTCATCTGGCTTAGGGCCCAAGTGATATGAGAGAACCCCAACACAAACCCGCAGTAGAAATTGGAAAGGCGCAAGAATATGCAAAACTCGGTCAGTGTCTTTGGGGTTGGCCAATCACGGATGAATTGGATCTTTGTTGGATCCACATGCACACCTTGCTCATTCGAGATGTATCCCAAATATCAGATTGTTTTCATGCTGAAGGAACACTTCTCCAAATTGGAATATAACTTGTGTTGTCGCAGGGTGCCCAAGATCTATTGAATGTGCTTCAAATGTTCCTCCTACATTTTTTTAAAGATGAGGATTTCATCCAAATATACAAACACAAAGGATTTTTCGAATGGCCACAATATATCATCCATCATCCACATGAATGTGGTCGGTCCATTAGTCAAGATGAAAGACATGACCAACCACTTGAATAGACCTTCTCTAGACTTGAAGGTTTTCTTTTGTACATCAGTTTGCTTAGTTAAAACCTAGTGATATCCTGACTTGAGATTAATCTTACTGAAAAATTTGGCTCCCTTAAGCTAATCAAGAAGATCATGAATTTGGGGGATTGGGTACCAGTTCTTGATTGTGATCTTATTCAGAGCTCTGTAATTAATACAATGTCACCATGTCCCGTCCTTCTTTTGTACCAAAGCAATTGGGCTCTCGCAAGGTGAGGAGCTTGGTCCAGTGTGGCCCTTCAGAATTAGATCTTGGATCTGGCGTTTGATTTATTCATTCTCCATTATAGAACATATGCATATAGGAACGTTAAGCAGATGTGAGTCAGGTGTCAAATCAATTGAGTGCTTTAATTGAAAGTGAAAAGGAACCCCAATAGGTGAGGAAAATATGTCTTTGTTCTCTTCTACTATCTTGTCCACCTATTTTTGCTATGTAGAGAGACCCCATGCAGAGGTTTTGGCAGTTATAGTGACCTTCCATTCACCTTCCGACCTAACCATAAAGAGGAAAAATATCCCGGTCTAAGAGAACACCTTTATGCATTGCTTAACAAAGATCAAAGAGACCACAATAGTTGGGACTACCTCTGATACCCTGTAGAGATGAACTCCCAAAGTAATAATGACACTACGAGGCCTAGATTCATAAACAACATGACACTTCCACATATATGGTTATCCTAAAAAAACATCACAAAATTCAAGGGGGGAAACGCCACATAATACCTCATCTTTGAAGGGTTTGATGTCATAGTGTAGGAGACATTGTTGGATAATGTGGATGTCTCGTCTCTAGATGAGACAATCGATGGTGTATGGTTGAGGATGCAACATCATTGTTAGGTTCAAACTCTTGACAAGATCTGATGATATTAGGTTCTTTTGGCTACCATTATTAACAACGAAATACAATGGGGTCCCCTTCACCCACATTTGTGAGTGGAAGAGAAGCTCCCCTTCTTTAAGCTCCTATGGTTCCTTTGGCTGGACTTTTATGGTAGTGATGGTGAAACTGGGTTCTGCGTCAATGATTTGTTTTCCCTTTTTTGGTTCTAAATCAGAGTCTGGGTCAACATCTGACCCTGAGGCTTTTGTCTCAACCAACAATGACTATTTGAAGTGACATTCGTCAGTATTGTGCCAAGGGATTTTGTGGACTCACACTACTTTTCAGTGTCCTTCTTCAACTTCCCATTACCCTTCTTTGTTGGTGGCTTGGACTAGTTGTCCTGGGGTTGGCCATCCTTGCTTTGTCTTTTTCCCTGGGAATTAGGGCCACCTTTACCGTTCTTTTGTTGTGATGGGTTTGCACAATCGAATTCTCGCTTATTCTTTTTCTCGATCTTGAAAGAATATCAGTAAGCGACTCCCAGTGAGGAGATGTCCAAAAAATCCATATATGTTTGGATCTACCTATGTAAGACACTGTGGTAATTTAGAACCAGGTGTCACTCAGAGTCTTTAATACCCACCTTTGTGCACAAGGTATGGAATATGTTGGTGTACGTTGACATTTTCTGGTCTCTCTAGAGTTGTCCATCTTGTGTACTGGTCATCGTAGTTTCCAATAGGGAACTATTCATCATTGAGGGCATCAAAAAAAAAATCCCAAGTGGGTCCTGGACCAAAAATTGCATACTCATCTTCGACATGTTGCTCACAGTAAGTATCCCACCAATATTTGACATGACGAAGGGCCTTAAGGAGCGTGAAGGTGATTTTTTCACTGTTGGAAAAATTTTGGATTGAGAAATAACCCTCTAGAAGATTTAACCATTTTTCCAAAGCGTCAACATCCATTTGGCCTTCAAATAAATGAATATCAAAGTTAACTTGTACATTAAAGGGTGCCGCACCTCCAAAGTGACTACTGGTTGAAGGTGGCTCCATTGTTGTTGGTAACCGTCGAAGGATCTGAGTGAAATTATCCATCATCTCGTTCCTTTGTTGTGAGAGGGCTTCCTCGAGCAACAATTTGACAAGATCTCTTGCTCCATCGTCTCTATTTTATTCTTCTATGGGAGGCTACTTGGGACAGCGAGGGAATTCTTCCCCAAGCTCAACTAGTTCGAGACCCAACTCTTGGTAGCCCGGCCTTATCGGGGACATGCACAAAGAAACAACAAAGAATGGATTTCTCTCATGCCACTGATACATATTATATTTAGAACGAAATGAAGGTAGATATATAACAAGGAAATACACAAAGATATTGCAAGGAACTTAGTAATACAACAAAACTTAGATTCTATTAATGATTGTCTGCAATACAAAAGACAATAAATTGCAAAGCACAAAAGCTAGCTAGAATGGTGGCAACTTATCTCTGAAGAGAGAGATGTGTTGGATATGCTCATTGGCAAGTTGATTACAAAGAGTCCGAAAATACATTTTAACATAAAGCATCAATGAGAAAACCATAAACATCCAAAAACCTAACCCCAAAAGATGAAACACCAAAAGTTTTGTGGGCCCCAATGTTGTTAGTTGATATGTTAATTTTCTAGGGGTGTAATTTTTGCATACGATCTCCGTTTGAGATGTTCGATACACCATAAAAAATGTCTAGCTGAGAAATACATGTTTTGTTCGGCCTAGCATCTTCCTTTTCCTACATGCTAGGCGCTATCGTGCCAAAAATCATCGTTTAGGGCCTCAAAAAAACCCAGGAAGTTTGGTACCCGAAAAAATATAGAAAAATTGCCAAGATGTGGAACCATTCTGAATTAGTGGAACATTTGGGTGCTCACCAGTATCCCCTGGATCATCCATACACCATGCACCGGACATCACATGAAGCACCTCCAAGCATACTATAAACACTTTCAGAGTAACCTCAAAAGCTAACATAAAATTTATAGTTTTGTTAGAACAATTACTAAATCCATCAAAATCCCTACTTTAAACACATGTGCCAACCAAACTACCTATGTGGATGGATTATTTTCTTAAAACCAACATATGTCACATAGGATGGTTAAATATTAAAAAGTTGTCAGTTCTATAAAACTCAATCATACAAACACAAAGCATTGCAAAATTTTGAAAATAGGTGTATTCCAAATGCCTTCCTCTAACATAATTTCAATGTCAATAAGTAATCATGCAAATGGTGATTGATTCTTTTCATAACAAGAAAAATAAATATATTATCTTATTATATTTAAATCTGCAAAAGAACAAATATAATAAATATGACAACTAAACAACCAAACATGGTAGCACATAAAAAATGGACCTGGTTATTAGTCTCTTCCCTTCAGGTTGTAGGGACTATTATAATTAGTCCCTACCCCTCAGGTTGTAGGGACTATTATAGTTAGTCCCTGCCCCTCACGCTGTAGGGATTATTAATAATCATTTTTTCATCTCATAACAAGAAAAATATATATATTATCTTATTATATTTAAATCTGCATAAAAACAAATTTAATGAATATGACAACTAAACAACCAAACATGCAAGCACATAAAAAAATGGACCTCGTTATTATTCCCTTCCCTTCAGGCTGTAGGGACTATTATAATTAGTCCCTGCCCCTCAGGGACTATTAGTAATCATTTTTTCACGGTTCTATTAGTCTATTAGAGTCAAGCAGCCTAATCCATTCTCAAATATGGTTAATCCATTCTCAAATATGGTTATAATTTCTGTCACTTTTTCAAATATTTTCAAATATTGAATGATATTTTTCAGTCTGATATTGTAACATATTGTAACAGTGTAGTTTCTGTAAATTTGTTCGAATGAAAAGAGTAAAGAGGACTACTAGCATCAAACTTTGTTGCAACTGTTTCTTTATTGAATTTCTAGAAACAATGGATTTATGATATTTTAAGAGCCAGTACTTGATACGCTCTCTCTTCTGCAGGGATAAGGTTGTGATAGAACTTATATATAAGGTAACATGTTAAGTTTTTTACCTTGAACCAATAAATGTACCTGTCACAACTTCCCTAGACTACTTTGGTGGTCTAATAGGTGCGCCCTGATGTATTGAGGTTAGGAGAACAAGGTATGGCTTAAATACATCAACTATTTTCATTATATCACTAGAGAAGAGGGAGAGAGAGGACCACAAAATACATTTCCAAAAGGAGAGGTAGGGGAACCACCTACAATAAAGCATTAGTATTCACCGAAAATGTGGAACTTCCTCATAATTTAGGCATACCCATGCTGAAGTGAGGAATGAGTCTATTGAGATGTCTCTTGTATGATACTAACAAAGTATAGTAACATGGTGCTAGCTTTGAACATGCTAAGTAATACACATTATCATGCAACATAACTGTTACAGAGAAATCCCCCTACGGACAAGTGGATTCTCTCTTGGTCCCTAGACTCCTATGACCAAGACAGAAAAGTGCTTAATGTGGATACTGATATTCCTTTTCATGAAGCTAAACTATTCAAAGAAGAACAAGGAAGAAGGATAAATACCTTTACCGATGTTCGTCCTTTCTCGATCCAGGCTGATCTTGATCTCCAAGTTCTTCAAAAAGTCCTGTAACATAATGAGAAACAACAACGAGACATACTTCCTACTTTACCAATAATTAGCTTCATAATGGATCTATAAAAGAAACAAGTTCATGAAACGTACACAAACTTTAAAGGAAACAGGCCAAGCATAGATTTATATTAATAAAAACAAAGTGAAATGCTTACAGCACCGGATGTAGGTGCAACAGCTTCACCAAGCTGTCTTTGTCCAGACCCTTTCTCAAGTAACCCACACACAAACTGATTGTGCTTCAATGATATCTCCCTTCCTTATGAGATCATAAGTTAGGAGCTTCTTTCTTTCTCTATCCCTTGATTTCACCATGAGGAGGCCTCCTTATATAGGCTTTGAGAGGCCCAACCACTTTAGAGATTCTTGGGATAGGTTGAGGATCTTTCTCCATCAGTTCTGGATCCTCCCTAAGATCAAGCCTCGACCTCAGATTCGAATCCAACTAACTCCAGAAATGAAGTGGATTTTCCCTTATTTTTTTCAACAAACCAATTTTCGCTGAAAAAGCATAACGCTCCCCCATAATGGTGCACAGAGTGTTTGGAACACTCCCCCAAAGAAGGCTAGGGAGCGCTAGCACTCCCTGACAGTGTATAGGGGAGTTTTGCCTCCCAAAAATGATTTTTGAGTAGTTTTTTCCATGGCAAAAGACTTGTACTCTTCATCAAATGATTTCTCCTCTTCAAAACCAGTCTTTTGAGGTGTCTTTTAAGTGTTCTTGGTAATTTCATTCGAGACACGACATAGGTAAGATGACAGTATTGTATTTGCGACACTTGTGGTCAAAATGCGACACTTGCAACATTGGTAATGACGACAATTAGGTCATCATTGTAATGAGTAATTTTGAGGTATAATAGATTTCCCCCCAAAGTACGAAGTTAGAAGACAGAAACTGATGACTGAAGTACTTTGTAGATATTTTCGAGCAAGGGTATGGATGCAAAGAACCTAGAAGAAGTTGCACACAACCATCAAACAAATATTATGACATGTTTCAAACCCAAGGCAGGCATACCTATGCTTGAGTGATAAAGACTTCCAAGGTATGGCTGCCAGCAAATACACTACGGATCCATAATCATACTGACTGAAGAGTATATCCACCAAATATACAATGTGGATCTATACTTCCATGACATGAACTAATTGTAGCCACAAAACATACACAGTGCATCTACAAGATGACAAGACATAGCCACGAACCAATACAAAGTGAATCTATGTAATAGTATGTGTGTCAATATTCAAGAGAAACTTTGTTGCAACCTGGGAAAAGTACATGTCAAAGTGACAACTCAACCCAGGGTCTTCTTATCGATATCGATGTAGTACAAATTTGACCATGTGAATAGATGTTTTGATGTTGAACATGGCAGAAACCACTTGATTATCGGTCAATGAGGTAAATCGTTAACAAGTGCGAGGGAGATCACCATTGACGTCAATGATTCCCAAGGTACTCTAGTACATTCCAACGAATGTGAATGGATGAGCTGAAGTCGAACATCTGTGGAATCATCCGATCAGAGGTCAATGATGTAAACCCATTGTCAGACGTGAGGAGGCCTGCCATTGAGGCATGTAGGTCCCAAGGTACTAACTAGTTTCTAAGTCTAGTTCCCGGATAATGTGTCGAAGTCAACAGGAACAGACTCGTCGAAGGATGGCCTTGTTGTATCCCCCATCAATGACACAAAACAGACACAGAGATGTAAATTGGTAGATCAAATAAACATGGACTGAAACAAGTATTGAAACAAAGTAATTTTTGATGGTTGACTTTTGAGGCAGACACTTCCCTTGAACACTGGGGAACATCAACAGAAACATGACATGGACCAAAAATGAAATAAGGCAGTGGATGTTGTGACTTTCGTTGGGTGACCTAAAGGAGTAAAGAAAACTCAGATGATTGGTTCAGTGTAGAGGTTCAGTGGATTAAAATGCATGCAAATACAAAGTGTCGTGTTCAAGGGCGACTGTAAGGATGATTGGTAATGTTCTCAAAAACTTCTTGGCTTGCTTCCTTCAATTCCCCCCCCATCCAGATAGATGAGTACCTCTTTTTGATTTAACGAGCTCGAGGAGGGTAACACATGCTCGATATAACTCACCTTTGGTAAGTCCCTCTTCCTTTGTTTAACAAACTGAAAGAAGTAAGGGCTCTGTCCCGTATGGGCCCTTCAATGTATGATTGTTTTAAAAAATCCAGAGAAGGTAAAATCAGTTGTTTTCATATTTAGAGAGTCAGAAAACGACTTAAATATGACTTCAGTGTTGTCCTTTTTTGTAATGTTTGTCTCGTGAGGCTGAAAAAGAGATAAATTATCACTCGAAAGATGCCCTTTCAAACCTTTTAACGAGTGGGAAAGGTAGCAAGATCACTCGGCAATGTTTTCATGTTTAGAGAATCTGAAAAGAGCTTAAAGACGACTCCAGGGGGTTCTTTTTTCGTATAACCTTTAAGAGTCCGAAAAAGAGATAAAAGTATACTCGATTACATTCTCATTTTTTTTCGAGCGTGAGAAAGAACAAAGACTAAGCTCGACATTGGTTTCATTTTTACACAAGCTTGAAACAAAATTAAACTATGATTGTAAATTCCCAACGTAATTTCCAAAGGTTGGGAGACCCATGGATGGTTGGTACTCTGCCCCCAGCTTGAAAATCTAGAGACATAACTCTAGAATGATGATCAAAGACTGGAGACATGCCCCCCAAGCTTCAATTCATTCATTGACTTTGAGGTTATCACCAATTTCTCTACTAGATGGAGAAAAAGGATAAGGGTGGATGAAATGAAGGTTCAAACACGAGGCCTAACGAAAGACGTGACTCGAAGGGAGAGGTGGTTGTTTCATTTTTTAACGATCTTGACACATGAAAAGAACTATGCTTAGGGCTCCGAGTTCAATCCCTAGATTTTTGTTTCATTTTTTAATGAGCTTCTTACAGAGAGGAAAACTATGCTCAAGATCTCTGTTTCATTTTTTAACGAGCTTTCTACAGAGAAGCGAAACTATGCGCGTATCTTCTCCTTGATCATGGCTTTCAAGAGGACAATGCTCTGGAAGAAATACATGTCAAGGGACAAATGTCAATCATGGCTTCCAAGAGATATTCACTAGATGGAAGAGAAGTACTCTGGAAGGAATACATGTTGACGACCTTGATAAGGGTAGGGATATCTGGCTCTAATATCCCTATCGAAGAGATCACCATGTCAACTACCGGATCCAAATCATAAGAGGCAGAGCTTGCAATGAGAGGCTCATATTCATCAATAGTTGAAGGCATGGGAGATAACGCTACATAATTTATCTGTGGCAGGGCCGATACTATCTGCATATAAGAACCATTGAGTGAGGTAATCCAGTCAAGGTTGATGAATGAAAGTTGATCGATAGTCACAATTCTTCCATCGTAAGGGAAAGATATCAAATGAAAAAGAGTCGACACAATGGATTTCATGGCATAGACATAATCCCACCCAAGGAGTAAAGAGAAATCCAAGGGGTCTTGGACTACCATGACATCAATAAAGACAGTTTTCCCTCCCAAAGTTACGGGAAACTAAGGAAGGGTCCCTAAAGGTTGACTGGTTCTTCTTTTAAAAGCTAACAGATTCTGTGTAACTGGCACAAGCTAAGGACGAACCAAAGCTTGCTAAGCAATAAAGGACAAAATACTAATGGACGCACCTTCATATATCAGCTTCTAAGGAACGTCCCTACCAAAAGCCTGTATTGTAATCTGGAAAGGAATGTGAGAGGGAAGACGAGGTCCAGTTAGCACACCCCAATCAAAATGAATGGCCTCATTACTTGGAGGGGGTTTCTTAGGAAAAGGAGGAATTCCCCTCAACATGGTAGATTATGTATCAACAAGAAAAACATGGGCAGTATTGGGTTTACTCTCTAGGGGGAGAGTAGGATCGAGTGATGGTGGAACTGGATCGACCACTTTGGCACTCTTCAGAGGATGAGTGGGATTGACCAATGATGTAACCGGAGCAACCACTTTGTCACACTTCAGATGAAGGGTGGGATCGACTAATGAAATAATCAGAGCAACCACTTTGGTTTCACTCTTTTGATGAAGAGTGGGGCTGATCGATGATGGAACTGGATCAACTACTTGGGTTTGTGGTTCAATCGAGGATGAAACTAGATTGACCACCTGATCAACCAGATTGACCAAGGATGGAACCGGATTGACCAGTCCATCAACTAAGGAAGGGTTGGTTGAAATATTACAATAACTAGGTGGAAGTTGAAGCTTTTCCAAAAGAGAAGAAGCCTTGTCCATACGAGGACAAAAGTGAGAGTAATGATCACCTTTGCATAACATGCAAGGAAATTTGACAATTGTCTTCTTCTTACCAACCTTAACGTCGCTAGTTGAAGGGGAATCACCAACATGTCTAACAGAGGCTCATGACGTAGAGAACCATATGGCTAAAACCTTAGAAAGACCAGGAAAATCCCTCAGAAAGTGGTCACCCTTGCAAAGACTGCAAGGGAATTTGGGTTTTGGATTCTTCGTTTTATTCTTAATGACCTCATCAACACTCCCAATACAGTTAATAGTAGTTGGTTGCTTGGATCCAACATCTGATGTAGTTGGAGGCTTGTTCCCTTTCTGGTTCTTCTTCTTCTTCTCTTTCTGTTTCTTCTTCTTCTTATTAACCTGGCTATTTTAATTAGAGCTTTCACGAGGCAAAGAAGGAGAAAGGGAAGGAGACCTGACGGGAAAAGAAGGAGAAAGGTCAACATGAGGTTGATGTGTGGGTGGTGTGCTTACATCTGAATCACTTGGTGCATTTGAGATTATCGGAGTGGAAAACAACCATACCGGTAACCCAATTGTGAGACCTGGAAGGCTCAAAGTAGCGATGTAAGGAGGACCAACATTTCCGTAAGAAGGAAAAACAAAGGGTTCCCCTGGAAAAGGGGTTCCTTCATTGGTCATTCTGGGAACTGATTCCATTAAACAAATATCCAACCTAGAGTCTGCCAGGGAAAATAAACAACATGCGCTAAAAATCTAGGAAGCAAGCAAACAAACAAAACCTTCTCACAATGAACACACTAGTCGGTGATCAAATCCAATGTCAAGAGAATAATATAAGAAGGGGCTGAGATAGAGTAGGTGGAAAAGTTATGCTGAAGACCTTCTTAATGGACTTACACCTTGGTGCAAGCTTCCACACAATAATCGTGGATTTACCCTCCAAGGAGCCCAAGTGAGTTTGACCAACGTCTATTCCAGGTACAATGAAGACTTCTCTTCATCGTCACCTTGTGTAAAGACCCTAAATATTATGGATACTATGGTCACCAACTCGTAGTCAGCCCCTGGGTGGGTACGATCGACAATCCAGTCTAAACGTATGGGCAGGATAACAAGTTTGAAATCCTCCAAGAGAACTGAGGACAAGTGGACTGGTAGAACTCCAGAGGAGCTCGAACAGATTTAGAATTCATGAAGCACCGAGATCAAATGAAGACAGTTGAACCTCAAGAAGAAACCCCAATATACTATCTTACTACTACGAATAGTTAAACCATGGAGGGATAATCTCCGTAGTTCTCCCGAACGCGACCTCATGTGTAACCCTTGTGTGAGAGGGGGATCCCAGAAAGCTTAAAAAAAAATTGGATTTTCTCTCCCTATTGTAAAATGCTAAGTTTGTTTGACATCTTTGGAAAGGTATCCTTTCAACCTATTCCAAATCCCTACACCCTAAGCTAATGTAGGTTTGCTACTTGAAAATGTAAAAATGTCTGATAAATTTTAATTTAGCGCTTGATTTTAGTGGTTGTTCATTTACTTGAGGGTGTGAAAGTGAAACTTATGATGTTAGGATTCAAACCCAACAGAATGCAAAAGGATGATATGCAGTTCTTTCTTTCAATGAATTCTATGTATGAGATGGAGAAGAGGTTCAAATTTCAATAAAACACCCAATTCCCAAAATGCACGGAACCAATCGACACTACCCAAAAACAAGAATGCAACTATTGTCGTTGTTTGATTTTGATGTATAGAAAAAAGTAAGTACAAAACCTTCAATGATCCACTACTTTCAATCAAGAGAAAGAGTCCTATGTAGATGCAAAAGACACGAAGCAAAGAGGTACAAACAAAGCATGCACTCAAGGCAGTGAGGTATGAAAGACGATAAGGAGAAACTTGTTCTAATGAACAAGAACACAATCAAGGATTCTACCACCAATAAAACATTCAAGGAACACCATAAAATGTAGAGAAGAATCCGAGAGAAGATAGGGAGAAGGAGAAAATACCCGAATTGTCCCGACAAAACAAGTAGCTAGAAAGGGAAAATTCACATTTCTGAAAAATGTTTCAAACTCCAATCAATACAATAAGGAGTGATGAGCATAAAAAACCAATCCAAACAACTTCACAAACCATCCACATAGGTTGGGTAAAGACCTCTGCCAAGCAGGCTGCAAAAGACTAGGCAGAAGAAGACAAAATCTCTTAAAAAAGAGACCAGTGCTCCCTCAGAATGGGGTACAGAGTGTTGGCATCACTCCCTAAAGAACTATAGGGGAGTGCTAGTGCTCTGGCATGGCCTACAGGGGGGCATTGGTATTCCTAGAAACTCAGAAAAAGAGCAAAAAAAATGCAAAAAATTCACCCAGAATGCATAAAAATTGGTGAAAATGTAAGTGAAGATGGGAGAAGGTTAATGGATCATAAAAAAATAGTAAAACTCATCTAAAATGTGGGTAAAGGGTAGGTACAAACCAAGGAAATACAAATAGATGTCGATCCCCAGTGGAGTCACCAATTTCTGTTACAAAGAAATCCCCCTGCGGGCAAGTGGATTCTCTCTTCGTCCCTAGACTCCTATGACCAATATAGAAAAGTGCTTAATGTGGACACTGACATTCTTTTTCATGAAGCTAAAATATTCAAAGAAGAAGAAGTAAGAAGGGTAAATACCTTTATCGACGTTCGTCCATGCTTGAGCCAGGCTGATCTTGATCTCCAAGTTCTTCATAAAGTCCTGTAACATAATGAGAAACAACAACGATACATACTTCCTACTCTACCAATGATTAGCTTCATAATGGATCTATAAAAGAAACAAGTTCATGAAACATACACAAACTTAAAAGGAAATAGGCCAAGCATAGATTTATATTAATGAAAACAAAGTGAAATGCTTATAGCCATGTGTTAGCACATAATCATGTATGGGGTATTTTCCTAGAAGAAATGTCCCCTTTGGCAAGAAGAAGGTCAAAAAATGGGCTAAAAACCCATTTATCTGAAAGTTTTAGAAGTGGGCGCATTATTTTAATGAGAACACAGATCTAGATGACCGAGATCTACATGCCCAGATTTATGGCCGAGGTTCCATTCTGGATCCCCCTTGTTGTTCTACCTTTAACGAGAGGAGGGGTCTGGAATTGGGCACGCATCTCTCAACGGCCAGGATTGGGGCACCTGGATCTACGACGCACAATCAATTACGGACCCCCTTTTCCCTTCGGCCTTTAATCGAGGGGGGGGGTTTGGAATGGGGTGGTTTTTTCATGGGCCCCCCTCCTATCGTGTCACCTCATGTGTTGTCGGGACCCCCTTTTGCTGGTAAACCGCTTCCCGCCTCTACTTGCCGCTCACTGCCTCCCTTATTCTCCTGCCATCTATTCTCCACTCATCCTCATGGCATGACCCTTTCCTGTTCATTCCCTCTCATCTTCCGACATCTATCCCTCTCCCTTCCATGTCGTCCTATCATAAGCGACGTGTCTTCCCTCAACCAATCATATCCTGTCCCCTTTTCTCCTTTCGTACATCCCCCCCCCCCCTCCCCCCCCTTTTCCTCCTGCCATGTGTCTCGCCCATGTCACCTTCTCAGCTACCATTTCCCCTCACTCTGTGCTACCTCATCACTAGCCTGTGATGATGCAGTACTCATGCCACCTCCATCCACTCAGCCATTTCCCTTCCCCACTCCCACGCCAAGCATGCCAAATCATCCCTGCCTGGCCGTTGGTCACGCACCGCTTCCCATCATGTGCCCCATTCATCACACCTACTTACAAGTCTTTCCATGCGGTTGGTTGATGGGTCCAGGTGGCACCGTGTGAAGACCTCCACATCCCAAAATGTAGATTTGATCAGGGTTGTTCCTAATCCCAAGGAGGTAGTGATTGAAGTTGTTGGTGATGGTTAGACATCATCTCCACCATAAATGGAAAGTCCGGCAAAGTATTAAAGGCTTATCGATTCATTCGCAGAGCTACCAGGAGTCTGATTGCGTCTGAAATGATAACATGACCATTCAGAGACTGCATGGACAAGCTGCTAGTAGACATGCAGACGCAAGGTCTTCCATGCAGTGTCTCGTTTCCGCTGTCGTTGTTTTTACTTTGAGTATATGTAGGCAATTTTACCATTTTTGAAAGGATCAATGGTAGAGCTAAGCTCCCAATTGTAAAGATTTAACAAAGCCTCTGGTTCTCTAGTTATAGAAGGACACTTTGAGACTTCTTGTTTAATGGAAATCAACTTCCTCCTTTCCTTTTTTCCTCTGAATCTTAAAGCCCGGGCATGGATGATCCAGTTGGGTGTTTCAATAACTATATGATGCATGTTTGATTATATTAGTTCTGCAACATTTTAAGTTTACTTTGAAGTTTCTCAGGTTTGAGAGGATCTCATATCTGAGACTTTTCCCCCTTTAAAGGACTGCTGGAAGACCGGATGTCTAGAGCAGGCTTTGTTCCCCTTTTCTTTCGTTCAATTTACTCACCACTATGAAAAAATTATTAGCTTAAATTAGATCAAGACCTCACCTATCTTAGCTGTTCCAACCCAGTTTTCTGAGTTAAAACGATATTGTTCTAAGTTTACTTCCATTCGATCACCTTTTATAAACAAATTGTGACATTTAAACTGATGGGTATCGAGATTTTCCTCATCACAATCTGACTCCAACTTCCAGTGCTAACACCATGGATGTAGGTGCAACAGCTTCACCAAGCTCTCTTTGTCCAAACCCTTTCTCAAGTAACCCACACACAAACTGATTGTGCTTCAATGATATCTCCCTTCCTTATGAGATCATAAGTTAGGTGCTACTCTCTTTCTCTATCCCTTGCTTTCACCATGAGGAGGCCTCCTTATATAAGCTTTGAGAGGCCTAACCACTTTAGATATTCTTGGGATAGGTTGAGGATCTTTCTCCATCATTTGTGCATCCTCCCTAAGATCAAGCATTGATCTCAGATTAGAATCCAACTAGCTCCAGAGATGAAGGGTATTTTCCCCTGATTTTCTTCAACAAACCAATTTTCGCTGAAAAAGCATAACGCTCCCCCAGAATGGTGCACAGAGAATTTGGAATGCTCCCCCAAAGAAGGATAGGGAGTGTTAGCACTCCCCGATAGTGTATAGGGGAGCGTTGCCTCCCAAAAATGATTTTTGAGTAGTTTTTTCCATGGCAAAAGACTTGTACTCTTCATCAAATGATTTCTCCTCTTCAAAACCAGTATTTTGAGGTGTCTTTTAAGTGTTCTTGGTAATGTCGTTTGAGACGTGACATAGGTAAGATGACAGTATTGTATTTGTGACACTTGTGGTCAAAATGTGACACTTGCAACATTGGTAATGACAACAATTAGCTCATCATTGTAATGAGTAATTTTGAGGTGTAACAATAGCTTCCTATGACATCATTGTGTGGGAACAAGTATTGGGAGAGTTGAGGTCTTGGAAAATGTGGAGAGTGGTCAACAATGCAAAGGAAATGGCTCCAACCATAACAAATCAATCTTTAATAATAATCTTCAACATTGCCACATAGCACGGCTCATCACCATGTGAATAAATGAGTTAAAGTAGATCATGAGATAAACTTGTTAATTAACAATCAATAACAAAAATCACTATGGACCATGAGGAGTCTTGTCGATGAGGATAATGGGGATGAAGGTGTTGATATTATGGTAGTTGCGTGAGGTATTAACCTCCATGTGTAACCTTTGGCTAGAATAGAATATTTCGGAAGCAAGAGAAACCCTAAACATATATGTAAAAACCCTAGAAGACAAGTTGAGTTAGTAAAATAATTAATATTAAAGTATTACTCTCCAGAAAGAGAAGTCGACCTAGACAGGTGACAAGGATCACTATAAATAAAGGGTGCTTGAGCTCATTTGTATAGACTCATCTCACTCTCTCTCTCTCAAGTATAGCGCAAGTTTGGAGCTGCAACTACAAGAATGGAAGGTCAATCCTCTGGGATGATTCTTGGTCTCTCTCTCAAGCGCTATTTAGCCTAAGATATGCCCCTTATCTTCTAGTATATCTTGGTGCTATTCTTGGTGACATTATTGGTGGTATTTTGATATTCTTCATGGTATTATTAGTAAGTGCAACTGCAACTGCTGCAGTTGAGTATTGTTCTTGTTCTATGGCTTTGGAATTTTCTGTCTAGTGAGCTATCTTTGGAGAATGATGCACTCTCTTGGTTATCTATTGGTTTTAGTGTTTCTTCCATAATCATTCTATCTAGAAAAGGTTATGGTTCTCGGGGGTGGCTGCGTGCCTATGGTTGGGTGACAATAGTGATATTGTTTATGGTAAAATGACCAGATTGAATATTTTAACACAAGGTACATGTATGATTCTCCTAAGTGTGAACAAATGTGTTGAAGTCGAACACGAGAAAAATCATACATTCATGAGTCAATGAGGGTGGATCACTTTTGAATGCAAGGACACTTCTTAAAGGTAAAGGTAGGTCCCAAAGTACTGTAGACCCCTAAGTCTGACTCTCAAAGTAGTTTGTGTTATCGTCAATAATAGAAAACTCATCTAATCATGAAAGACAATGGTGATTCCTTCCAATCAAAAGAAAGGGAAAATCATAATAGTATGAATATAACCACAACACTAAATATAGACTTGACTCGAGGAATGAAAAAATAGTGAATAACAAAGAATTCCATTGACATCAAATATATAGTTGGTTGGTGTGGGTAAGGGCACAAACAAAAATATCATGGATAGTTAAATCAATGGGGGATAGACTCAAGTTGCACTGATTGCATTGATAATCAAGTATACCAATGAAAAGGGTTTTGACACAAGTAGTAGTGACAAACAAAAATTAAGACCACGATGACTCAATTGTTGACAATAGACTAAAATGAAAATGTTGTAATTAAGGGAAATATTGATAGATTTCCATTTCATACTCATAGAAAACATAGTGATTATCCTACTCCCCTTTTTGGGTTTTTGGTGTTTTATGATGTTTTTTTTTTGTAAAAAATGGTAAAATGAATCAATAAATCATAAATGGTACATAGAGGAGATGAGTTCATGTATGCAAGTGATTGGTTCCAAGGGGAACAAAATGAAAACAATAAAAAGTATAAATTTTTTTTTGACAAACTCGAGGGTTTAGCTCAACTAGTTGTTGCCATTGTTGGGAATTTCGATAGTTTCCTGCCAATAAGTTCCTATTTGAATCCCCTAGGTTATATGCACTAAGATACACCAATGGGTTTACTAGATATTCCATCCACGAATGTGTGGAAGCATCCACCATGTTCCTAGCAAATGTTTCCTTGGAAAAACAAAAATAAAATGGGCCACAAAATTAGGGAACATCCAAATATGTGCCTCAACTAATGGTGATGGTTTATAAATAGGTGTTGTGGTGGGAAATCCCCATATGGACTAGAAAATAGGGTTATATTATGCATGCAGACATGACCAAAAGAAACCTACTTTCTACCTTCATCCCTAGACCGAATCCCCATTTCTTTTCAGTGAATACATGGTTAGACCAACAAACCTTGTTCTGGATGGTTGATGTCGATGCTTCTTCATGCTTGACCACTTTTTGGAAGCTCTCCTCCCAAGGCTGGCCTGCATAAAAAACAAGAAACAAACTACACATGCATTTTACCTATAGATTAATGGGTTAGAGATTCAAACATATATTTAATGAACTATGAAGAACTCATATAGTGGGACGAGAAAAGCATTTCTTTATTATTAACTTTAATGAATCAACTTAAAATGTCGAGACCGACCACTGCTCTGTGAATCCTGATCTTGGGCTCCTCTTCAAATGTCCTCCAACTTCTTTGATTTGTATCTCTTCTTGCACAAGGATGGCTAAAGGGTTGGGACAATGGGAATATGCAATTGGGTAGAGTTTCTTTACTCTTTTTCTCCTTCTCCAAATGGGACCCCTAACCCTTCTTTTATAGGCTAGAAGAAGCTAGGTATTTGGATGAACCCTTGGCCATGCATGGCTGGGAGTTTTAGTTAACTCACCCAAAGCTATGTGTTCCGTCGACAACTTTCCTTTTTTCATGCTTTTGTAGGTCCATGCGCGCTATTTTAGGTCGGCTAGCATGTACACGCATGCAGTAATGGAGTAGGGTGCATGGGCCCTTATAAAAGGGTTTTTTTTAAGAGTTGTTTAGCAGTGATTTGGAAAATAAAGGATCTGAGATGGCCTGATGCCAGGTAAGAATGTATGGTGCAAATTAAGGTTATAACAGATGCCCCCTAATGTGTGAGGTTAGAAGAGAATCTGATGGCCGAAATACATTACCAATCTTTACTAATGTGCCAAACAAGTGAGCCCAGGGACTAGGAACTAGGAGGCGTCATCTGCAAAATAACAAGTGTCTCACCGAGGTGGGCATACCCATGCTCGGGATAAAATAGAATCATGGCTACCATTCAAATACAATGTAGATCCATGTTAAATAACTATATAAAGTATAGCCGTGAACAATACACAATGGAGCTACATCTCGAAATCAAAAAGATATACATATAGAGTATCCATCTTCTAGAAGTTGATACAGCTTGATGGCTGGAGATGAGATCTTCAGAGCTCGAGCAACAACTTCAAAATCTTCAAAACTCAAGGTAGGAGTGTAATGTGGGTGTATGACTTCTCTACCCAGAGGTCTTCGATGGCTCGTCGGTCATGGACTAGATAATATTGATGATCAGACTGAAGGCTTCATTGATTTTAAACAAGGACTTGATTGGACATTCAGGATGGTCGTGTATGAGGGAAAGAGAAAAAATGCAGAGGGGCCAACTTAGGCTTGGTCGAAACCTCCCTTGGACAATAGCACGAAAAATGATGAGACTTAGGCATCATGGCATTAATCATAAGTTTACGAAGCAGGAGGCAACACAAACTCTCCATATGTTTGGAAGAATAACAAAACGGAGGAGGACACAACTCTATGTAGCGAGAAAAACTTCCTAAGGTCATATTACATCCCATATTTTGACGAACAAACGGACATATTTGCTTTATCCAAGGGCGACTCATTATGCTGCCAATAAAGAAAATACTTTTCGCTTCCTCTTTTTGGGGTATATTTGATTTTTTTGTCTTTTTTCAATGATTTTGGAAAAGGAATAAAGGAATGTTACGCCACAATGGACGAACGAGTGCTACAAACATAAAAGTTCAAGGCGCAAGGACAAGACTGATGTTCAGAATAATGATACTCGGGAAAAATCCTCTAGGGGCCAAGGGTGTTAAGACGCAAAAGAAAAGTGCTACAAGGATGGCGTATAAGGTATGCAAATGCAGTTAACAAAACACACAATGGTAATGTCCTTCGATGTAATTTTAACGATCCCAGAGAAGATAAGCTCGGTGGTTTTTCATATTTAGAGAGTCTGAAAAAACATAAAAGGAGACTCCATTGGGGTACCTTTTTTGAAGATAGTCTAGTCGGTTCGAAAAAGGGGTAAAATAGCACTGACAAGACGTCTATTCAAAGCCATTTTAACGAGTGTGATAAGGACAAAATCACTTGGCCATTTTTTCATTTTTAAGGAGTTTGAAAAAAGCTTAACTATGGACTCCGTCAGGAATGTTCTTCTGGACCAGTTTAACGAGTGTGAAAGAATAAGGTCACTCAACGATCTTTTCAATTTTAGGGAGTCTGAAAAGAGCTTAACTATGGACTCTGTGGGGGTTCCTTCTTTGTAAGTTTAGTCCCTTAGGCCCGAAAAAGGGATAAAATTATACATGAGATTACTCTTCTATAGAAATGAAGTTCCATAGAGTATACCTTTATTCGTACAGTTGACCGACATACTGAAAAAGGGGTAAACTACCGCCGGACAGATGTGACTTCAAATTTCAGTTTAACAAGCATGAAAGGCCACAAGAACGCTCGACAATCTTTTCATGTTTAGAGGGTTTGAAAAGGGATTAAAAAAAGACCCGTTATGTCTTTTGGGAGTCCTAAGGGTGAGGTCAAGAGCGAAAAGGAATCGTGAAAATGAGGCTCAAACTCTTTATCAGGAAGAACTACAAGGACTCCCGAGCCTACAGTATTTTAGAGACAGCATGGATACCATAATGCAACCAGGATCTACCTAGGGCATCCATGTTATGGTAAGCTCTACCACCAAGTTGCGACACTTCTAAAGTAGCTATGATGGTTATGTGTCACAACCTAATGGGATCGATCCTATGGAAAAGGAAAAAGACAAAAAGATACAAAAGTTAGGGTAGAAACCTAACTTATATGCTCAAGTTGATCCTCGGAAAAAAAAAATTATGGACCGTTGAAAATTACTCAAAACTCCAAAAAATTGTCCGAATACCCGATCATAGCCCTCCTATGCAACTCTTGAATCACTCTAAATGGTTTTTGGTATAAAGAAAATGATAAGGGAGGCCAAAAAAGTGACAAAAAGAGGCCAAAAAGTCTATAAATAGAAGCTGGCAGCTCATTATCATGATTGCTGATTTGGAAATTGACTCTGAAGCCAAAAGACCCCCTTTGTCAAAAGAGGTGATTCCGGGAGCTATAGTGGACGAAACGAACTTATGTCTAGACCAAGTAAGTACAAACTCTCTTATCTTGCATTTTATGTCTTTATTTTTGCATTGGGTTTCATTTTTTAGGGGGGCATCGACCTTTAAAAGGTCGGCCCTAGGTCCACGCAGGTTGTCTTAGGACAGGCCGCATGTACATTCGGGTAGAGTAAACTCTACACACGTGTACATGTGACTGTCACCATTACAACACACGTGGACCCATTTTTTGAATGAAAAAGGCTTAAAAAGAAAGGGTTGACCCTCCTGAACCTTTTTGTTTTGCAGGATGTATGTCCACTGGAGAGAAAGAGAGCATGAAGAGGTTAGTGAGTTGGTCGGGGAAAACCTTGATGCTGTGGCTACTTTGATGCAATGTGGGTTACTCAAGTTTTTCCCATGTCCTTTCATGTGGGAACAACCTAGGATACTAAATGCCTTGGTTGACTACTGGCATCCAGATGCAGAGGCATTCATGTTAGAGGGGCAGTCACTGGTGCCCACGGTCGAGGACATTTACTTTTTGACTGGCCTCTCCAGGAGAGGGGAACCAATCAACTTCCAAAGTTTTCCTCTGGGGCCACATAACATAGTGGAATTGATAGGTCTATATTGTGAAGATGATACAGATAGCTTGAGCATGCAGGTGCCCATAAGAATGATCATTGACTTATCACTACAGGCCATAGTATTGCTTATTGGGCGAATTACTGGTTCTGCTTCTCTACATCAGGCGTCCCGTGCACATATGAACTGTGCAGTCCAGTGCTTAAATGCACAAGTTTTGTTTGGAGTACCACATTGCTAGAGTGTATGAAAAGGCAGCTGATAGATTGTCATTTGTGGACACATAGGAACTTCGGGTTCGGGACCATTCCGTGTTCATTCTTTTTTGAGAGAGTTCCGAGTTTTAGTCCTCGAGTAGTGGTATGAGGACATCAGGCCTCTCTTCCTGCTGTGTGTAGATGGGCAGTATTACTGTCGTGACAGGGTGGCGGAAGGACCAATGAGTCCTTCGATGATGACTTCTTCGCGTGGTTGTCACGAAAGATCCTGGTTATAGAGGATTACCCCTATTCCGGGATTGATTTCTCGAGAGACCCTGAGATACCGGTACCTCCTAGTGAGGAGCGAGGGGAGATGGGTAAGTCTCCACCTTTGTAGTTTTTTTTTGTTAACATATGTAATTTTTATGTTTTTTTCGTTATATATATCATTTTTTGTTATACCAGAGTATTTGATGGATATGTGTTCATTGTGTGCAGATGTGGGACCAGTGCGACCCGCTAACTATGAGAGGAACAGGCATCGTCCTAGACCAGGGGCCACACCTACCGCCGCAGGGGGACCAGCAGTAGTAGGAGATCTTCCAGTTGGGGAGGATGAGAGGGTATTGAAATGAGTCGAGCGAAACTTTACTGTGCTCACTCGCATGGTCCCAATGGTAGAGATTGAGGACCTTCCACCATCTATGCAACCTCATGTAGTGGGGGCACCACAGACGTGGGTCCGGTTGTTTCGGCATTTAGCCAATGCTGTGGATCAGTATAACAGGGCCCACAGGCCTTGACTTTAGCCAGACATTTTTTCGTGCCACGAGCACTACTTGGATATAGTTTTTGAGGGAATAAGCCCTATGACTTATTATCGGTCATATTTTTGAGGCGCTTGCGTTCATCTATGTACTCTGGTTACTTTATGATATTATATATGTTTTTTTTTTATCTTTTGTGTCTTATGGATCATGTGTGAAAAAATGTATTTACATGTTTATGTGAATGTTCTTTCATATGTGTGCGAGATGCCAATCTAAAATTTGATTAGCTAGAGTATCTGTAACTTGGTTTAATCTCCTAGGAACATGAAAATATGTAATATAATCAAAGTTTCGTTCTAAGAGACGTAACCTAAGGAATCGTCAGTGTAAAGTTGGATCATGAACCCAGTATATTCTTTTTAACTGAGACACAACCAGTTGAGTGTCGAGATAGACCCGGAGATGAGAGATATGCAATGAAAAAGCATCACGAAGCAACTCAATAAATGCACTATACTCGGCGACATTATTTGTGGTGTCACCTAAGCATATACCTCCGGAAGATAATAACTGGCCTTGAGGTGTAAATATTACCCAAGCTGTGGAGGCAAGCCTCCGAGTGTGCCGACTAGCACCGTTTGCATACCCAACGAACACCTTGAAATCACTTGACATCTGTCACAGTGATGAAAGATAACATCAACGACACATCCATAACACTAAAAGAAATTAAAAAGTAACATTACAAAGACTATACATATGTTACAAAAATTTACCCATAGTGACCTGCCTATGAGTAATACTTCTTAAGGTAGAGCCCATTTCTAGGCTCTGCCAAAACATTCCCTTCAAAGTCAACCAGATGATAAGCGTCCTTTTTTAAAACCTCTTTTATGATGAAAGGTATGAACCACACGGGTTTGAATTTTCCTGCCCCCAGGGGGTCCTTATCTTGGTCATAGACCAAGACAAGGTCACCTTCAGAGAAAATCCGAGGATGAACAGACCTATCATACTGACACTTGACCTTATGTTTGTGAGCCTCGTTGGCCAAGGCCACATCATGATGTTGCTCATTGAGCTGATCAAGGTATACTAATCGTTCTTCAAGTGGAGAAGTGTTTGGCAATAACTGTACTACCAACTTTAGAGATGGGATCTGACATTCGATAGGCAAGACTGCCTCCAGCCTGTAAACGAGTTGGAAAGGTGAGAAACCGGTTGCAATCTTAACAGATGTTTGGTAATCCCATAATGTTGAGTATAACATCAAATTCCAATTTGACTTGGCTAAATTGATCGTTCATTGTAGAATGGTCTTAAGAGTTTTGTTCATAGCTTCCACCTGACCATTTGCTTGGGGGTAATAAGGTGACGAATGTTCTTGCCGTAAACCAAGATTTGATGTTAACTCAGTCATCATCTGGTTTTGAAAGTGACTGCCATGGTCAGTGACAATCTCCCTTGGGACGTCGAACCTTGCTATTATCTGGTTGAATAAAAAGAGAGTTGCAGTCTCTCCATCATCTTTAAATGTTGGCATAGCCTCAACCCACTTTGTGAAGTAGTCTATAGCTACAATGATATAGCAGTGCCCCCTTGCTGAAGGAGGGTTGCATGTAGTGTAATCAATCCCCCACTTGGTGAAGGGACCAACTGTGATGACATGAAACATAAGAGAGGGATGTGCCCTCATCTTCCGAGTGAAGATTTGGCATGGATGGCACTTCTTGACCGATTCGATGCAATCATTGATAAGTGTTAGCTAGAAGTAACCTTCTCGTAGAATCTTTTGGAATGTTGCCAACCCAGAAAAATGACTGCCACAAGCTCTGGTATGGAAATCATTAAGCACGATAACTACTTCTTTGTGAGTGAGACACTGGAGAAGGATGCAGTCTACACCTCTCCAATACAATGTATCATCGAGTATGAGATAATTATTAGCCTGATGGCGTATGCATCGATGCTCATCATGAGAACCAGTGGTGGGGCACTTCAAAGTATGGAGATAGATAAGTATATCTCTGTACCAGGGATCTGAAGAGGTGATCAAAAACATATCTGCTCTGATAGGTGACTCTTTGGGCACAAGATCACCCGACTCAACCAGAAGTTCTGAAATAAGTTCTGCAAAGACCAATGACTTTTTGGATTTCGCTGAAATGAAATCTAAGTCAAACTCTTGGAGGATGACTATCCATCTACTAATTTTTCCGCCTATTACCTGTCATGTCAAAATGTACTGAAATGGATTCACGATAGCAATGACAGTGGTCTTTTGAAATAGAACATAATGATGGAACCGTTGAACAGCATGGACTGCTGCCAACGCAAGTTTTTTGATATGAGAATAATTGAGTTCCGGTCTTACGAGGCCTCAGCTCAGGTAATAGATGACATATTCTGAGAACAAGTCATCTTCCTGAACTAAGACCATGCCTATGGTTGACTCTACTGCAACCAGATATAATAATAAATCCTTTTTATAGTTGGGTGGCCGAAGCAGAGGGGCAGTTGTGAGTGAATGTTTCCATGAGGTGAAAGAGTGTTGAGAGGCATCGTACCAATAAAAAGGAACGTCTTTTTTAATTAAGTGCATAAATCCCTTGGTGATCTCGACGTAGTTAGCGATAAAGCGTCTTAGAAAATTCGCCTTGCCTTGTAGACTCTGAAGTTGAAGGATTGTGTGTGGGGGGGGGGGGAACTGAATTATTGCCTCAACCTTGAGAGGATCGACCATGATCCCTGTTGTTGACACTATGAAATCTAACAATCATCCTTATGTTACACAGAAGCTGCACTTGTTTGGATTCAAGCGAATCCAAAAGTAGCGACAACGTTCGAAGATAAGTTGGAGGTGTGTGGGATGATTCGTTCTCTTGCGAGATCAAGATGCTAAATCATCTAAATAAGCCTCGACTATATGCTTGAGGTCATGAAAAGCAAAGGACATGGCCCGCTGAAAGGTTGCTCCAGCATTTTTAAGACCAAAAGGCATCTTACGATACGCGAATGTACCCCATGGACAAATAAATGTCATTTTTTGTTGGTCCTCGGGTTTGATTTGTATTTGATTATATCCCGAAAAACTATCCATGAAAGAAAAGGCCTCACAACCCACACATTCATCAATGATCTGATCGATGAAAGGTGTGGTAAAATTATCTTTGGGGCAGGCCTTGTTCAAATCACGGAAGTCGGTACATACACGAATCATGCCTTTTTTTTTATTGACCGACATGGGGTTTGACACCCATTGGGTCAAATGGATAGGATAGATAAAACTGACTTTTAGCAATTTCTCAACCTCAACCTTAATGGCGGCTACTTTCTTGGGGTTAATTGGGCGAAGATTCTATCGGATAGGCTTGGCATCTGGATACGTTGTGATTTCATGTTCAACTATTTTTGGATCGATGCATGGCATTTCCTCATAAGACCAGGCAAAAACGTCGCAGAATTCTTTAAAAAGATCTGTATAGAGTTGAATCTCTCTGGGGAAGAAGTCAACTCCGAATAAAACATTCTCCATGATGATAGGGTTTCGGGAGATATTGATCGGTATGGTTTCAACAATGGTTGCCATATTACCCTCAGCATAAACTTTGTGGGTAGCTAAGAGATTAATAGGACAAGACCGATCTCCCATCATGGTGAACTCTCCTGCTTCAATTCGGCTTAACTCTGGGAGGAAGTATGATCTATGATGAAGATCTTCCCAGGGTTTGTCCGAACTATTCATTACCTCAATTATTGCTTCGTCAGAGGGAAAGACCAAGTCTAACAAATCCGTGCCAGCAAGAGAACCCTCAGCCCAAATAGGCTCTAGAAGTGGATCGAACTCTTGTTCAAAAGTTGGATCAGTGTTGGATGAAGCTTGATGGACTAAATAGTATGCTACTTCAACTGCGGATAGGGTCATGGACATGCCCGAGTGCCCTGTCCCATCCATTGTGGCCGATGGGGAAGGAAGTATCCATGGATCATCGAAGTAATTCATGCGGAATGATGAAACTTGAAAAATATCAACCTTATGGTGATTGGATATAAACTTGATATCACCTTGAGGGGGTGGGTAATCAAAGGTACCCATCAAATATGGGCACAAGCCAACCCCTACGTTGACTACACCTGGTTGAGGATTATCAATCAGCGGGACCGTGGATGCCCCCAATGAAGGGTCAGGTCTGAAGAAACACAATTGATTGATGGTCACTATCCGGCCCTTGTGTGGAAACAACAAGACCTAGAAAACTGTAGCAACCACAGCTTGCATGGCATAAGTCCAAATCCTTCCTAACAAGAGGTTATAGTCGAGGGGAGCATCGACTACCTCTACCTTGACACATACGGTCTTCCCTCCTAACTGCATGGGGAAAGAGGGAATGATACCATGTGGTCGGAATGAACAACCATTGAAATAAGTGAGGAGAGTAGGTGATGGAGACAAAACAGGTTGGCCAACGGCCTTCCAACATGACAACGACATAATGCATGTCGAGGCTCCCTCATCAACCACTGTGCGGAAAATATTCCGAGTAAAAGTTTTCGTGGGATAAGACACTACTATATGAAATGCTACGTGGTAAGGTAGATGAGGTTTTAGGTCAGTTGTATCCAGCATGATTATATCCGGATTACAAGTATCGGTAGATCCTAAAGAGGTTAACAAGGCTTTCCTCTGGGAAGGGAAACTTTGGAGGACTTCCAAAGCGGACATCGCACAAGGGGTTTGTGATAAATCTTCCACCCCAGAATAGTTCTGGGCATCCCTTGGGTTTGGGTTGTGAGAATATTTTTTGAACGCACCTTTGGGATGCGTGTCATGGTTTCACCCAAGGTCTTCTCAATCTGTAGAGGAAGATATGGGAGTTCGACTTCTTTGCCCTTCTCATAAGTGCTTGGTTTACTATAGTCATGCACTCTAGTCGATATAAAAGCATCACCCTTCACCATATTTACATTCGCAGATGTGGGGTGGTTGAAGACGGAGAGGGTCCTTGGCTTCCCCCTTCCATGATTGCAGAGGCTTGAGTTATATTTTTCCCATGTTGAAAAGGATTGGTTAACACAGCAGGTTGTTTCTGCGCCACAAAAGTTTGGGCATCTGCAAGTCGAGGACATAGATGGGTTGGGTGGTATTTTGCGCACAAGTTTCATGGATACCTCGCCTTCCATTTCTCAATGTTGTCCCCACCAGCATTATCGGTAGGTTTTTTATCCCCCTTACCCTTCTTTCGTTGTTTTTTCTTTCCTTCAGGCTGTTGGGTGGCCTTTGGATTAGTCGATTGCATTGTGTGTACATCCGATGTTTTGGTAGGGGGAGAAGCTGAAGAAGTAGTTTGGTTGGCCTTTGTGTGTTGTATAGACAACTGTTGCGATTGCTTCGTCAATTGCTTAGCAGGATTTGTTTGTGCTGAACCAACTATACCATTGGCATGTGCTCCAACTCTCTGTCTAGTGTTATCAAGTATTGAGCGTGGTGCATCTGGCAAGATCTCGTATAATAAACCAGACTGAGAATATATTAGCTCAAGTTGTTGATCTCTCATGATGGCATCTTCTTCGGAAAATACTCCCGACGTCGTGACGTCTTTGGACAACTGTGGGACCAAAGACTTAAGAAACCACTCTAGCAGGAATACTAGTGGGACTGGTACCTTAATTAAACTCTTTCTGCATCTCTATTCTCGAATGTGATCAGAGATATGGTCCTCTTTAGTTTTTGATAAACTAGCCAACAATTCAGTGCCAACGTCGTATCTCATAGGAAACTGGAAATGGTTTAGGAGAGCCATCGCTAGTTCACCTAAGGAAGAGTATCTTGAGCGGTCGAGCTCAATGTACCATTTTGTGGCACTCCCAATGAGAGTACGTTGAAACAATCGCAACTGTACAGAGTCGTCTTTCAATGAGTTAGAGGAGCACCAAAGATGGAAGGTAGTCACATGATCTCCTAGATCTTCGTTAGGCTTGGATTCAAACTTTGGGATGTCAACTTCATCGGCATAGGAGACCAATGCGGATCGTGACAGATAGGGTCATTCAAAAACCTTGTCAAGTCTGGAAAATGCAATGTTGCTAGGAAAGGTAGTTTGGGTTGTTGGTGATAACCTGGGAAAAAAGGGCCTGGAGTTAGACTGGCACCAAGTTGCCAGGAAACGTTTGGCTGTTGGCCCGAATTCTGGTAGAAACCATAGCCATGGCCAACATGTGGATTTTGCATGTGAGGAGACATCATTGGTGGATTTCCGAAATAGGACATAGATGGATGGGCATGCATTACATTCGAACGACTTTGGGAAGGATTGCTCCATGCCGGTCCCGTGGGGATAGACATAGTGCTTTGTCCAGGGCTCCATTGATTGTGAAAATAATTACCCTAGATTGGCATGCCTGACAAGGGAACTGATCCCTACCAAGAATTCCAAGGCCCTGCTGCAGAAGAAGTTCATGGGAGTGCCCCCTGTGCAGGAATAGTACCCTGCATAGGAATAGATTGTCCAAAACTGGGGTTGCCCCCAGTCGGGAAAGTAGCTGACGAGAAAGCATTGTTACCAAACATATCGAACAAAGAAAACGGTGTCGAACCTACCGGCATATTATGTGGAGGTGGTCCTTGAATCCCCACTCCAAATAAACTATGGTGTGTAGGTGGCCCGACAAATTGTTGATGCGCGTCACTGAGTGAAGGGGACGAACGAGGTATATGACCTCCCCCATAAGGAAAAGCGTTAAAAGGAGCAGGAGTGCCCCTGATGTGTCCTTTCAGAGGAGCAGTAGAGATCTCTGCCCCCAGACTTGAAGTCTGTGAAGTGGACTTGTACCTGAACTAGGCATCCCATATGAGAACGGAGGGCCTGTCGCACTTGGTGTGAAAGGGGTTATGGCCACCACCAAAGATGGGATCAGACCACTATGCGATGTAGTTGTGGTCGAGACCATGGTGGCCTGGACCGGTGATGATGGGTTAGGAGGTGGAAACTCTCCTGTGGTGACAATCGTAGTGGGAATTGAAGAATTCCCAGAAGGAGTAACAACATTTGTTTCCATTGCTGTGTGTGACATTGTTTGGCACTCGTAAGGATGAATCGGTATGATGGTGGGTGTTGAAAGATCAGCGGTGAAGGTTTCAACCAGACCAAGAGCTTGTGCTCCAAGGTCTACAATGGTCGATTCCTCTGGATGTTGGTTGGAAACAATTTCTTGTGACCCAGTCACTTCAAAAGACCCTTGTTGATCTAGCTTTCGCCTTAGTGGTGGTGGGGGTGGATCCAGTGTAACCGACGTCAGGCCAAGAAGCCTTCGTGACCGGCGGAGATCATGATCCTCCACTATGTGAGAAGATCAAAAACACACTAGGGTAGTCTAACCGTTCAAAAACAATCACACACTAAAAAAAAAAGTCCCTATAAGATAAGACAGGAAAACACTAAATTTATTGGAAGAATAGTTACAACAACCAACACTAGAGCAACTTACCGGTGCAAGTGAAAATCGAACATGGAAGCACCCTTCGGGTATACTCTACAAAGCATGGCCCAATGTCTATCCTAGGTATCACGGTATACCCTCGCAATCACCTGTGTATGTCCCTAGAAAAGATAGGCACCTAGGTTGCCAGTGCGTAAACAGTCACCAGGCGGGTATAGTCGAAAGTCAGGTAGACCACAATGAGCAAGGTATTGAGACTGAAACTTGTCAAGGGTATCAATAGCAAGTGGTCTGAAAGAAAACAGAGGATCTCGAATGGATTCGAGACCCATGAAGCCCTGTGGCAAATGTAATCGACGGAATCCCAAAACAAGCCCTCTATATGTGTTCTCCACTACGATTGGTCCAGATTTAGAGGGGTTATCTCCACTACCTTTCCGCACGCGAACTCGTGTTTATCCCCTATGTTAGAGGGGGGTACTGGATAAATTTCACGATACTGGACTTAGACACTCCGTAACTCAGACTCCAATGTTTGATTTTAATGTCCTTGAAGAGTTTCCTCTCCAACCTAATCCAAGGCCCTAATCCTGAACTAGTTGGTTAACCCTACAAACATAAAAGTCTAATAAATTTTAGATTTAGCGTTAATTTTATGGCTTGTCTTATGTCAAGGGGTATGAAAGTGAAACTAATGATGTTTTGAAAGACGAAAGTAAAAAAAAATGAACAAAAAGCTGCAAACAAAAATTTCACTTAACGCAAATTTTCAACAACTTTTCAAAATTTTTTTATTTTTATTTTTCTAATATCTTTTGAATCAGCAAACTTAAAGAAGTATTTCACTCAACTACTAGCTACTTATGATCTAAGTAAACTATCAAAAACTTAAGAAAACAAAGATTTTTCCCTGGCTACTAATGCAAAATCACACTTTTGAACCAAACAAAAAAATGAAAGAGATTTTTTTTATTATTATTTAAATGTTGATAAAGCAAAAAAGAAAAATACCAACAAGTAAAAAACCAAGAAAAACAATTCTGGCCTAATCGCAAATCGCAAAGAATCACTTCGAAAAATCACACACTAGCAACTTAAAAAATGACTCTCACACTTGTCTAAAAACCCTAAAGAAAAAATAAATAAATTTAAAGAAACTTTTAAATGAAAAAAAAGCAAGCTAAGGCTAAGATCAATGCTAAGCTACTGACTGCTAGGACAAATATTCAAACACCTGAGAGGTATGATTCTTGTCAAGGGAGAGGATGACTGCCTTACCCTCAACAAAAACTATCCTACACAAGCACGCTACTGATAATCCAACAACAAGCATGTGAACGCGAGTTGTATAGAGCCAGAGGGCATGTACATGTGTTCTGACCTTCTACAGGCCATGTGTATCTCTAAAACTCTGGAAAAAAAACCAACAGACAATCCAAACCAGGAAGAGACCACTGATATTGAAAACCAGGATCTTTTGAAGGCTTGGACACTCTCTTTAATAGAAAAAACAAACAATGTAAGGAAAAAAATCATAAAACAAACCAATTTGAGACAAGACTGCAAACAACCAAGACTTTGAAAGAATTCCAGAAAACCCCTGAGAATGTTTGATTTTGACAGGGAAGAGGATGACTGCCTTAAAAATTTTCTCGAATCTACACGCTACTGCTACTTCTTCAGCTAGCGTTTACACACGGGCTGTAAGAGAGTAGGGCGTAGGTACACACGTGCAGACCTTATGCAGGCTGCATGTATCTCTGTGGGTCTTGAAAAAACACAGTCAAATAAATAACAAAGACAGCTTGTATGGAAAACCATACTCTCCGCTAGCTCAGACTTTGCAGAAACTTCAAAAAACAGGTAAGAAAACTAGTCTTTTAAAACTATCCAAAAATACTCCCAGGAACCCTAGAGACTTCCCCAGTATGGTCGCCAATTCTGTTGTGGTGGGAAATCCCCTATGGACTAGCAAATAGGGTTATATTATGCATGCAGACATGAGCAAAATAAACCTACATTCTACCTTCGTCCCCAGACCTAATCCCCATTTCTTTTCAATGAATACATGGTTAGACCAACATACCTTGTTCTGGATGGTTGATGTCGATCCTTCTTCATGCTTGACCATTTGTTGGCAACTCTCCTCCCAAGGATGACCTGCATACAAAACAAGCAACAAACTACACATGCATTTTACCTACAGACTAATGGTTTAGATATTCAAACATATATTTACTGAACTATGAAGAACTCATATAGTGGGACGGGAAAAGCATTTCTTTATTATTAACTTTAATGAATCAACTTACAATGTCAAGACCGGCCACTACTCCGCGAATCCTGATCCTGGGCTCCTCTTCAAATGTCCTCCAACTTCTTTGCTTTGTATCTCTTCTTGCACAAGGATGGCTAAAGGGTTGGGACAATGGGAATATGCACTTGGGCAGAGTTTCTTTACTCTTTTTCTCCTCCTCCAAATGGGACCACTAACCTTTCTTTTATAGGCTAGAAGAAGCTAAGTATTTGGACGAACCCTTGGCCATGCATGGCCAAGAGTTTTAGTTAACTCACCCAAAGTTGTGTGTTCCATCAACAACTTTCCTTTTTTTGTGCTTTTGTAGGTCCACGTGGGTTGTTTTAGGTCAGCTAGCGTGTACATGCATGCAGTAATGGAGTAGGGCATGTGGGCCCTTATAAAAGAGGTTTTTTAAAGAGTTGTTAAGCAGTTCTTTGGCAAAGAAAGGATCTGAGATGGCCTGATTCCAGGTAAGCATGTATGGTGCAAATTAGGGTTATAACAATAGGTGTTATGGTAAAGACCAAGAGAAGCAAGTGAAAAAACAAAAGGTCAAATAAATGGATCGAATCCTTTGTGAAAATGGCCAAAAAGAGATGAGAAAGGAGAACATGGTTCACAGTGCACATTCAATCTAAATGGGCTCTTGGTATTACAAAAAATTATTTGGATGGGGCCATAAGAAAAGCGGTACTATAAAAATGAAACCCATCATAAGAAATATCAATCATTGGATGCACACATAGGTAAAGAAGCATAAAGGGATAACATACCAATGTCCAATGTCCAATGGGGTGGATACCATGGAAAATTCAATACCAAAAGGTTTAGATGCAATGTTGTAGAGGGAAATCCTATTCCTATATGTCAATTCAAGCATATATTTTACCGAGACAACCAAGATGAAGAGAATGGACCAATGACACCAACAATTCTAGTCCAAGGTCTTGTATCTATGAAAAAACCACTTAAAAGACTTGTCAAATATTGTGTGAGCTATAAAGATTGGAAGAATTGTTAAATAGGATCTAAGACTTATGCTTAGTGGAGGAGGGATTACACAAATGGTGGAAATGGTTACACAAGACATTTTCGAAGGAGGGGATGGAGGTGGTGGGATCAACAATGGAAAGTTCCCACCCATGAAGGGAGTCAATGGGAGAGAAAGGATAGAGGTCATCCCATGGACTGTTTAGGATGGTCAGTGATTCTATGAATTAGTCATTGGTAGGAAGATAATGGAAAAAGAGGGATGTGGATGAGAGTGAAAAATCTTGCAAGGGGAGGAGGATGACTTCAACATTCTTGTAGGGCAAGAGAAAAAAGGGTAAACCTCCTACAGAGAAAACATGAAGGGGGTGTGATCGTTCCTATGGGATAGCAAAAATAAAAAAAAACATTCTAGTAGAAGGAAATGGAAATGTGTTCCATAATTCCCAAGGGTGTGGAAGTAAAGGCATGTTGACCAAGGGAAGGGGAAATGTGTTCTAGTAATTCTAAATATATGGGGACAATTGCAATGTAAAGCGCACTCCAGTAAAAGAATAGAGACAAAAACTGATTTAAAAGGGTACTCTGACAAAGGGAAGGGGAAAATCTCTCCTTAATTCCTAACATTATAGAGGAAAACTAATCCAAGGGGTACTTGGTGAAGGAAAACAAAATCTTAGTGAAAGAACTCAGTCAAAGGAAAACATAGGCCAAGTGAAAAAACTATGGAAAAGCACACAAAGGAAGGGGAAATGTGTTCTAGTGCTTCTAAAGGCGCAAGCTTAATGGCATGTCAGCCAAGGGAAATGGGAATGGGTTCCAATGTCCCTACATATAAGGCCATGAGAATACTCCAACAAAGGAAATCAAAGATGTGAAAGGCACTCCGACAAAGGTAAACAAATGCATAGTGAAAGGCACTTCCATAAAGGTAAACAATGACATTTCAATAGAAGGAAAATGAAGGCATGGTGAAAGGCACTCTAACAAAAAATCAAAGGTAAAAATAATCTAAAATGGGTACTCTGGCAAATGGAAGGGGAATTGTGTTCATGAGTCCCTAATATTACAAGCACAAAATAATCCAAGTCACACTATGGAAAATGCAAAGGGAGGCTAAGTGAAATCACTCTGACAAAGAAAAAAATAGAGGGCATGTTAAAGCACTTTGGTGAAGGTAGATGGAGGCTAAGTGAAAGAATTACAACAAAGCTAAACAAATGTTAAATGAAAGCACCCTGATTGATGAATGGGAAATTAGTTCTAATGGTTCCAAGGGCATGGGAGTAAGAACATGTTGGTCGTGGAAGGGGAAATGTGTTATACTACTTCCAAAGGCATGAGGGCAAGGGAATGTCAACTGAGATAAAGGGAAATGTGTTCCATCATTCCTACATATAAGGTGGCAAGAGCACTCTAAAAAACACAAGAAAAGGCAAAATGAAAGCCACCATGACAAAAGAATATGGAGGCTAAGTGAAAACAATCCTACAAATTCACATTGAGGGAGGAAGGGAAATGTGTTTTATATCTTTCGAAGTCGAGGGATAAGGTGTTAGCCTATGGCTTACCTTACCAATCACTAAGTCTAAATTGTCACCTATATTTGTATTATTCATTTAGGATATTAGTAATATATCCTCAAGTGATGACTAATGAGTTAGTTAAGATTGCCTAGCCTAGTCATCATGCATGATTTTAGGATCTAGAGAAAATATCTCTATGAGGTGGCATCACCCATTAGTGATATAAAGGTGTTGGCTAAAAGTTCTACCTTTTGGGTTTTCTGGGAGGAATTGGCCAGAATCCGACGATGCAAATTTGGACAAAATCTCTATTTTCTGTTGTTTAAATTGCCTTAATGAATGCATAAATGGATTCAGCGTGTTGAAAAACCCCTGGGGCACTCGGATTATACAATCTTAGCCACTCAAATCTGCATATCTAATCATTCATCACCGGATTTCGAGCAAAATCAAACGGAAAAAATGGCCAGAAAACCCCCAAAAGGTAGAACGTTTAGACTGCTGCGTACTATAAATATGTAACATTGGTGTGAATACTTAAAAGTTGGCTAGTGATCATTTTCCGTCATCTTTTTGTTCTTGTCTATATTTTATCAATTGGTATCAAAGCTATGGTGAAGAAATGATGTTGGTGGAGGCTGATATGGGAAGAGCGGTTGATAATATCAAAGCACTTATGTTCTTAGGACCTCACAATTCCAATAGAATCCAATTGTATTCTATGGAAGACCATTGAAGAGCAGATGATGAAGGTGCCCATTTGAGCATGAAGCAAAAGCATATGGAATCTTCACTAATGAGTGGACAGATCTTTGAGCCGATGGTTTCAAGATGCGCATGAATAAAGAAGAGCGGTTGATGATTGATATGTAAATTGTCTAAATTTATTTAAGGAAAAGAAAATTGAATTTCTACTCTAAATCATTATAGATCTAATGCTGCATTGAAGTTTTAGATATGTGGTATGGTCGAGGAATTATAATTTTCATCAAATTATTATTATTTATCAGACCTCATTCTCCTGCAAAATATGATTCTCTTGGCCCCAAATTCGTAATCTTCGTTGGCTTCTCTTATTGCACATTTTCGTTGTCAAATGTTATGATAGGATCCTCCCTATTTGCAACAATATGTGATCCTTTTATGATTAGATCACATTCTCCCTTTGCAACAATTCCATAATAATTCTTAAGCGCTCAAGTAAATAAGAACCCATAACAGCGCAATGTTCTTGCCATTTTCTTCTTTGTCTAGATATGATGTGGGATTTCCAATTGTGTAAAGTGGAATATGTGCGCTGCTACACATCATTCACCAGTCAACAATTGGAAGGATAATTATTGTATGCACCAGTTGACCCTCGCCCATCACCACGACCTCCACACCCATCCAAAAATCTACGCAGATACTCATTTTCAGATACCTGTTTTTTATGTATTGCATTTTAAAAAAAAAATAGGATTGGATCCTGAAAACAACATAGTGAATGTTAATGGAGGGGCAATAGATAAGGCAAGATGAGAGCTTTCTACTATGTTTTGGATCTGATCTGTGATCTGGATAACCATTGGTGCAAATCTTCCCAACAAAGAGATGAGGCATTTTTCAAAGGAGAATCCATGTACTGAGTGTGGTTTAATATAATACTGTGTTTTATGCCTTCATTACTTTCTAGCATTGGAAGACTTCGTATTGGTTGATGTATACAAGTCAATATAGGGTGGAGGTCAACGATCTGAACATTTTGAAGTCAGATGGATGTAATCTGGATCAATGAGGCTGTGTGCAGACGTTATGTATTCTTCTCTTTCACTGCTCGTATTTCTGAGTATCAATGCTATTTGAGAATTGAAAACCCTTGTATTTGCTCACTGTCAGTTTGAATGGGGTCAAATGACTGTACAATGCATTTATGATTGGGAAATGAAAGTGATTCTACTTTTAAGTATAAGTAACTCCATGAAATCTTTGTTATTGTGAATCTTGTAGTTAACGTTCCAGTTCCCAGAAGATTTATTTGTTTCAAATCTTGATGAAGGGCGATATCTGGGCGCAATGCCTTGTTAAATCGACAGTAAGATGGGTCTTAGAAAGTCGTTGATATACAATATAGATTTCTGTTATGTAATAGAATGTTTGAATATCTCCATCTATTTGGCAGAAGGTTGAACTCCCAATCGATCTGTAGATCAATGAGAGAGAAGTGGAAGTGAATGAAAACGCAATTGTTTTCATAAATGAACAGAATCGAGATTTAAGATGTAGTCTGGAGATTCGAATATGGAAGTATAATGCGGATTTAAGTTCCCTTGCTTCCAATCAATGATCTCAATGGTGGAATATGGAAATTGATGCATAGGAATGTTAGAGATAATGCTTACAGCTGTTGTAACTGTGAGTTTCTAGGTTAACTATGACTGTTGTAACTGTGAGTTTCAACTATGACTGTTGTAACTGTGAGTTTCTAAGTTTACTATTTTTAGCTAATAAGATCCACTTTCTTAGGATCTAGATTGGTAGGAGTCAGTGATCTGCATGCTATATATGTAACCTCCATTTGCTTATTAAGGAATACAAACTATTCTTTGTGTGTGAATCTTATGCAATGGCTTCCCTCTTGATTTCTAACTTGGTATCAGAGAAAGGACTGTCCTGACTCTCTCATGAGAGGGGCTCGAAGATGAGAGAAGAGTGATAAGTTGATTCCGTTGTAGGAGTAGATTAGGTTAGAGGGTTTGAATTTCTGAATTTTCTGTGTGTTTTGTGAGATTGCTACGGGGGACTTTCCTTCTGAATAAAGGACCACTGCGTAGGAGAACTGACGAGGGTATCGCTGCCCATAAATTCGTTGATCAAAATATGAGAGGTTAGATGCCTATGCATTCGTTGATCAGTGACAACTGCGTGGAAGAAAAGAGATCCAGATCTTCTTTGGCGTTGACAGCAGGGTTCAATTTTCTTTTTGTCGAAACTCTAATTCCCGTTGCAATGGGTGGACTTTATGTTCGGCAAGTGTTTGAGTTGGTTTGTTAGATTTGTTGTAGTGTTACATATAGTGTGATGTGATTTGTGTATGTTATATATATTATTATGTGTGGTGTGTGGTGAGTTTAAAGTTTTTATATAAGTGTTTATGTAAAAATAAGAACTTGTATCTTGATGCAAGCTGGTAGCCCCAGTTTCAAGTACAATTTTTTATTGGAAGTCACCTTGTGTAAAGGAATGTTGAAGACATTCAGTATCCAAACTTTTCTTCTATATACTGAAGAATAGCCGAATGAAAAAATCCAACAGATGAAGGAAAGTTAATAGAATGCATCAATAATTGGCACCTTTTATCACAGAAGCCCCGATGAGCCGAGTTGTCAAATTGTCCAGTATACAAGTGCTACAATGATGGTCAAAATAATTTTGAATTTAAATGTGTCAATGGGTAGCTCGAATGTGTGGAGAAGAAAGAGCGGAAACCAGGTGATTGCAGAGTGAGTTTCAGTGCTGAGGAAGACCAGATCAGACAGACAAATGAAAGTTCTAGTTTTGTAATTTGTGATTGTAATATTTGTAATGTAAGCATTAAGGAAGGGTGTTAGAGATAATGCTTACAGCTGTTGTAACTATGAGTTTCTAGGTTAACTATGACTGTTGTAACTGTGAGTTTCAACTATGACTGTTGTAACTGTGAGTTTCTAAGTTTACTATTTTTAGCTAATCAGATCCACTTTCTTAGGATCTAGATTGGTAGGAGTCAGTGATCTGCATGCTATATATGTAACCTCCATTTGTTTATTAAGGAACACAAACTATTCTTTGTGTGTGAATCTTATGCAATGGCTTCCCTCTTGATTTCTAACTAGGAATAGACTTCATCTACAGAAAAACAAATACGCTACAGGAACGCCAAAGCACTACTGGATTCGCGGTTGACTAGGAATTTCAACGCAGGCCATCATTTCATTGGATTCAATTGATGAGAATGTCATATATATGTTCTTCCTTGATCTCAGAACCCTCCAGTTCCAATAAATTTGTCTCACAAAGACCAAACAACGCGTGCTCTGTCTCAGAACAGAACGTTGCCAACACAGTTTCAATATGCACATGTTTGATTTATTCATATTTTAATGGCATGTAAAGAAAATGATATGAAAGTAGAGGCCACCTACAGATTAGAATAAGAAGCACAGATCCTTCATTTATCACCCACCTATCTGAGTCAAATATCTAAAGCAAGGAAGACACAGATCTACTGTAGCGGATGCTCAAATATCCAGTGATCTGAACCTCCATGAGTGAGAGCATAACTTAATTTTCCTTGCATTCATTGTTCACTAGCCAACTCAATTGTCTCTTGAACCTGTGGCAATGCCACTGTCCCCGTAGATGCATATTCCATGAACATCTTCTTCGTGACCTCACATCGTAGATGATATGGACTTGAATCCGCCCCCATTACTTTAATTTTCTTTGCAGAATGATGAGTTGATAAAGTGGTTAAACGTGCAGAGAAAATCAAGCGATTAAAGGGTGAAGAATGACAAAATGTTTGGCACTTAACGGTCCACAAGTCACATCTTCCAACTGGAGAACAAAAAATCTACTCTTATGAAGCTTTATAAATTTTGTTGTGAGCTATGCAAGCGGAAGTCTTTATAATTAATTTTCTTATACTCATGGTCAAACGTTATTGATAAAAACAAGGGTTGAATGGAAACTAGGTAATTGGGAAATACATGTTGAACAATGAAATTTAATATAAGTAAATGCATAAGTAATGAATATTTTTTGTCAGAAGATAATAATTGAGGGTTTTTTGTTATTCAAAATGTATAATGAACCGTAAGTTGAATGGAACTATAATATTCATAAATATAATATAACTATAATAAATATTATAAATATAATATAAATAATATATTAGATAATAAATATAATATAAATATAATAATGCATAATATTAAATACATAGTACAACCTTTTATATTTAGATGTGGTGATTGGTGAAATTCATTGATTATGTAATTACTTCTATATATTGAAGGACGTGAAGGGAGTAATAACACTTCAATTCTATCAACCAATTAAAAATGAGAAACACAAATATTTTTATTATATCCAAAAATATATATTTGTTTTTCTATATTAAACATTACATTGCATACACAAATTTATGGTAAAAGGAAAATTAATGTCACATCAAAATCAAACTCATTGCTATAGTCCCATGGAAGGGACTAATAAGAGGATATTGTCTACCATATTTGCATAATATCCAACACTCAAATTTAGATTCATGGTCAATTGGGTCAACTCGTTGAATGAATGTTTGTTGATTTAAAGATAAAATTGAGTGAAAGATTAAATGAATCTTTTATAATGGATGTTTCCATATTCAAAGGACAACAGAGATTGTAATCATGTTAAGTTAATAAAATGATGGTTTTTGGTGGATGTTTGTTCTAGACCACCCTGAAATTGAATAAGGGGGTCTAAGGACATTTGTGTTTGTGTGTGATTGTGAATGTACTAGTGGATGATTTTCTCCTTGAAGATGATAATTTTTGTCTAGTCTTTGACAAATTTTATTTGGAAAACAAACACCACACATCATTTAAGTTGTTGATCAAATCAACATTCAACAACAAGTATATGCAAAGAATATTCAAGAACAATTAATCCAAATCAAGCACTTACAATCAAGAACATGTGATCAAGATTCTGCAGTGCACATTCAAGCATTCAAAGTTTGTCATCTAGTTCTCAACAACAATTCTTCATCAAATCACCGAAACAACAAAAAAATCAAGCTCGCAATCAAAAAAGAATTGGACATGACTTGGAATCAAAGAACCATCAAATTCGAAGATCCACTCAATTTCTAAATCAATGATAATTTGTAGCTTACAAATAGTCCTTTTGTAAGTTTACTTGTATTTTTAAATCAAGTGAAGTTGAATTTGTAATTGGGTGCATTCTCAGTTGAGCCTGACACCAAAGAGTGATTGTAATGTTGAGTCGATATTTGATAGGGTTGAGTGTTGAAACTCAAATCATTGTAAACATCAAAGTTTGGGTGCATTTTCGGTAGTATCCGACACCCACACCTTGTTGTAAAAGAGTTGGCTAGTGAGCCTTTTCCATCATCTTGTTGTTCTTATCTATATTTTATCAATTTTAAATGTAATACATAAAAAAATGGTATCTGAAAATGAGGATCTACGTAGATTTTTGGATGGGCGTGGAGGTCATGGTGATGGGCGAGGGTCAACTGGTGCATAAAATCATTATGCTTCCAATTATTGACTGGTGAATGATGTTTAGCAGCGCACAGATTCTACTTTACACAATTGGAAATCCCACATCATATCTAGACAAAGAAGAAAATGGAAAGAACATCGCACTGTTACAGGTTCTCATTTACTTGAGTGCTAGAAGAATATGATCTCTTCTGCTGGTTGGGGAACATGTAGTATCACCACTCTACTATCAGTGCATCATTGAAAGCGCTCTCTAAATCTGTAGTTTGAGATAACCACTGACCAATTGATACCATGTATCTGATGGTTTTTAGATGACCATTAACCAATTTTGAAACTTTTAGGTGCCCAAAAACATCCCAATAATGTAATGTGTATGATTCAATTGCAACTCATTGAATCATAATTCTACCAAATTCTTCCATCTACAAACTACAGTTTCCTATTTGAAACATTTCATGCCCATCTAGCGTATTTATTGTCGAAATTTTTGGTTTGACAACCATCTTCAATTCCATCATCAATTCCCCCCTTTGTCAGCTTAAAGGAGACACTTCAAAGGGTTTCACGAACCATATATTCAGAGAGAACTTTCAGTGATGCACTGATAGTAGACTGGTGATATTACATGTTCACCAACTAGCAGAAGACATCATATTCTTCTAGCTCAAATACTTGGAAAAATGATCAAATTGTTAAGCAATCAAGAAATGTTCAGATATTGTAGCTATCCACTTCCATATCTCAGATCTCTTCTAGTTCATTTAAGATGAACCATTCAACATCCATATTGGCGGTTTTTCAAGCAGTTCTTCATTGAGGCTCAGCTCAGGAGTTTCAGTATGAAGACTTGGAAATGATACCAGTTTGTTTATGCTTCATCACTGGTATTATTGATCGAACTTGTGATTGAGGGGGGGAATGTTAGCCCATGGATTATCTTACCATTCACTAAGTCTAAATTGTCACCTATATTTGTATTATTCATTTAGGATATTAGTAATATATCCTCAAGTGATGACTAATGAGTTAGTTAAGATTGCCTAACCTAGTCATCATGCACAATTTTAGGATCTAGAGAAAATCTCTCTATGAGGTGGAATCACCCATTAGTACTATAAATATGTAACATTGGTGTGAATAATTAAGAGTTGGCTAGTGATCCTTTCCCGTCATCTTGTTGTTATTGTCTATATTTTATCATAAGGGTGCACCACTTGGGGAAGGGAAAATGTGCTCCATTGATTCTAAAGGCATGAAAGCAAGGGCATGTTGGCCAAGGGAAATGGAAATGTGTTCCATGATTCTCGTAGATAAGGTGGCTAGAGCACTTTGACAAAGGAAAATATAGAAAAATTTAAAGGAACTTTGGAAAAGGTAAACATAGGCATGATGAAAGGAACTCTAGAAAAGAAAAATAAAAGCACAGTGAAAGGAACTCCAACAAATCCAAATAGAGGCATGGTAAAAGACACTCCAAAAAAGCTAAATAGAGGCATGGCGAAAGGAACAGTAGCAGAGGAAAACATTGGCATGGTGAAAGGAACACTGACAAAAGAAAAGAAGAGAAAAATAATATAAAAAGGGCATAAGGTAATCTAAATGGACTATTGGATAAGGAAGGAGAGTTAAGCTCCATAGTTCCCAATCACAAGGAGGGGACTTGATAAGTATACCATTATATGGTGAAAGAGGGTGGCTCAAGGGCCCTTATATTTAATAGCAATCAATCAACCTCTAAGATTGATTTGACATAAGGTGATTCAAAATACAAATTCTAGTGCTTTGTGGGAGCATAGGTGGTATAGATGGTGGAAGTGTTTGCAATGCTTAACTCCTCAAAAATTCGACCTCAATAGAATGTGATGGCTCTAGCACATGGAGGGCATACTCGTCCATGTATGGTGGGGAGGTGTAGTAGGCAATGGGCCTCTAGAAGTGGATGGGGTTCCCTTGTGTCGAGGTGATTGTCATGTGGAAATGGGGTAGAGGTGTTGGAGGCATAGGTCACTTAAGTGGTGAGTACTGCAATAATCAAAGTTTGTGGAATTTCAATGTTGACAACATTGGGTTTTTTTCTTCATGTAACATATCTTGGGGAAACCACCCAAGCACTTCCCCTCATTTCGAGGATGTTACCAAATGTAAACCATGTATTCTTGAAGTCATGAGATGAGGTAAAAAACTCATGAATAGATCATATATATCTCATCAACAATCGACTCACTAAGAGAAAACATGTCACAAAGTGGGATTTGAACCTAGGTGGGAAGTGTAACAACCTTTCCTCACAAACACACAAGCTATACCTAATTGAAAAAAATAGTGGGGTTATGTTGAGGGGTAGGTAGTTGCAAAGAAGTAGAGGAAGCATCATTGGATGGAAAGGAGTGTCAACCCAACTCACAAAACTTGGGGAGTTTCAAAGAATACTGAGTATAATGACCCGCTACTCCTTTAGATTCCACAAGGGTGGTTAGTCTTGATTATGTTACTCATTATTTCCCTAGGTTGTGAAATAAATTGTTTGGTAGAGGGTTCATGTTGAGGGAGGGGTGGTTGTGAGGTAGAAGATGGAGTGTCACCCTAATTCTCTCCTTTATGACATTTGAGTGAGCATAGTTGAAAAACATCATAAATTAGTTATAACTCATACAACACAATCAATTGCAGTTTCCATGAGATATTTATGTGTTATAAAGCAATGTATAATAATCAAAGGATCATTCTCATGAATAATGTAGGTTATCCCTTTATAATTGTATGATTTGCATGGAAGAAATCTCAATAGTCGTGTGACCCCGTAAAATTCAAAAAATTATGTTTCTTGTGGCACATAAATGTCAAGGGACAAAGGTCAAACAATGGGGTGGTAGTGTGTTTCCTACATGAAATCTTGACACTACCATTGAAATTAATGCACCATCTATCATGGTCATAACATCACATGCCCCCAACCCCCCTTTCTCCCATCCCCAACTCTTAATGGCCATTCATTGGTGGTTGGTGAGAAGCAGAGGACCTCCAACAACCTACAAATAGATGGGACTACTCATACAATTGAGGAGGAAAAATCTACCATCTTGCAGAGTTATACCATTGAATTCATACATAGAGAAATCAAAGAACATTAATCCCTCATGTTGAGGTGAGGAATGGCTATATCCTCACTCAAGAACTTTTGAATCCCATTAGGCTAGGTGATATAGGCAGGAATGTTACCTTGGGCTTATAGCATGTTCAAAAATATCAATCGGCCCTCAAGAAATAAGCTCTTGGGCCTGATGCTTTTATCACATTTGTATGCTTTACTGAAAATAAAACTTAAATATTCTGACTGAGAACATTTCAAGCAGATGGAGCCACTCTGTCTTTTGTCCACGACGGCAAGGGTTTAACCCTGGCTTCTCGTGACCCCTGTGCACCATCTTTGGTGGCATTTTTCCATCCTCCTTCGATGGACATGGAGGTGGAATCCAACGTTGTTGCTAGTGCCCCAGTTCATGGGGCCATTCCCTCCATATATGAGCTCAAGACGGGTTCTGTTTTGTAGTCCGATGCTTCTTTTTGTGATATTATTTAGAAGTTTTATGCTCCCTCATCTTCGTCTTTTTTGGTTCAGGAAACCCCATCCTTTATCATTCCCATGGGACAAGATGCTAAAGAAGAGGAGGAATATTACAGATTCGTGAGTTTGGTCTATCGCTTCATTGGTGTTTTACCAAAGTTAATAGATCTTAACAGCTAGATCTTTGCTACCTGGATCCTTGTCATGCAACAACACACTTTCATTCATCCTTGTGCAAAAGGTTTTTTCATAGTCGAGTTTGACAATCATGAAGATCATGATATGATCTTCAACTCAGCCTCGTGGTTTTGGGGAAACTTGAGTTTATTCATGAAACCATGGTATCCTTCTTTCAATCCAGCCATTGACATTCTCTCCTCAACCCCAGTTTGCATCAGACTTCCTAATCTACCCCTACATTTTTTGGGTTTTGCCTCTCTCGAAGTCATTGGCTCAACATTAGGAAAGTTCCACTTCACAAGTTGTGAAACTATAAGGAACAAGAGCTCTACTTATGCCCGTATTTGCGTGGAAATGGACTTCAATAAAGGATTCCCAGTTGGAGTTATTATTACTGGTAAAAATTACTCTTGGCCTCAGAAACTTGACTATGAGAGAGTCTCCTTGCATTGTAGATCTTATTTTGAAACAGGTCATCTTGCATCCCATTGTCCCAAAGGGTCCAAAAAGATCAGAAAGCACTAGAAATCTACTTGGTGGGTTGGATCTAATGACGACCATCATGTAATTTTAAAAGCCCGCAAAGATCCTCCAAAAGATAATGAAAAGCCTCCTCAATCAGATCCTACTATTCAAGACACTTTGTTACCTCAAGAATCATGCCATAAATCCAATGAGAAGCCAAAAAAAGAGGCATGTACCCTTCAGGAATCCGATAAGGGACTTCAAATACAACAATCCCCTCAACCATCAACAAGATGGGCAGATCAAGTTGATGTTGTTGAAGTTTCAGATCAAGAAAATAAAAAATCTTCAGATCAAGAAAATCCAAGTATCATAGACATTACAAATGGTCTAACATCTAAAAATGAAGTTTGGACGGTATTTGGAAAGAAGAAGAAAGTACATGCAACATCACAACCAATGGTAACACGAAGTTAGGCCCGCAAGTCAGGAAAAAGACTTTCTCTTCCCCTTCAAGTAAATTTAAATGCAATGTCTCTTCACGTTTATCCTTTGAGTCTTTTTCCGAGTGTATTCAGTAAGGTTGTTCTATGTGAAGATTTCATTTGAGTATTTGAAAAATTCATCAGTAGTGTGTAGTATTTTTCTATTTGAGGCCCCGAGTTGGCTCAAAATTTTCAAGATTTTTTAACTCCTTCGTGGTCTCGACTGCACCTTTTTTATTATAAAATTTCCCAGTTTTTGTTAAAAAAAAGGAAAATAAAACTTAAAAAATAGAAAAGTGCTTGTAAATGAAGTTTATAAGAATTTAAATGAATAAACACAAGAACACATACATCTAAAAACTGATAAACCACAAGTCTCAAATTGAGAAGAAACCATAAAAAGATTTTATTAATGTCTTTTTCTGAGTTACAACCAAGTTCCTCTTTACAAACCCTACAAGGGTTTGGACCAGAATCATACTTAGAAGTATAGAATGTAATTTTGAATCATACAAAGATAATTAGCCTTTGAAATAAAAAAGATCAAGACTTAAATAAACTGGATCAATCCAAGCTACAAGTCTGTCATAGTCTTGACTCTGCAAAATATCCTTAATCACCACTGAAAATGAATTTATAAATTCCAATCAAACTAAATAGAATGCCAAGATAAATGAATGACCTTCTAAAATATGTCAAAATTCTATGCTTCCCAGTCCTTTCTTTTTGACACCTTTAGAGTAATATTGCTATCAACAAGAGGACCTAGCTCTGACGAAACTCATAAATGAAAGAATTAATATCAGAAATCTCACTTGAAACAAGAGAAAATCTTATCATACGTATCTCTCTTTATTTTCTCATGTCCTTTTTTGTCCTTTCTCTCTTCGTTTTATTCTCCAATAAGTAGTTCAACTACCTTTTGTTACTAAATTTTAATAACTTTAGTAAATAATATGACAACTTTATTTATGATAAGGGTAAATAATATTATTATATAATAGTTAATAGATGGGGCCCCAATATTCCTTTATTTTCTCGATTTTCAACATTCCTGTGTTCCTCCATAATTTACTTATATACCATGCATACATCATCATAAAAATATATATCAAGAAACCAAATTAATCATACAACATCATTATAAACACGTTTATCTCCCAAAATACTTTAAAGGCATGACATAAGTTTCTCAAAAAATAATCATCATGTCAGTTGTCCAAAATATGTGCCTCGAATGTCAAACTGATATGTCATAATGAAAATAAAAATAAAGTCAAATAATATTTTTTGTTGGAGGTAGACTCTCTTTGTCTACTTCCTTCTGAAAATGCTACCCTATGCTTGAGTAAATATGCATCAATAGATTTCTTCTCTTCAACCTTTGACACTTCTGGGTGCATATCATCAAATGTGATTTTTCTTACACCATTCTCAAGTTTGGCAGGTAAGGACTTGATGGTGTAGGAACATGTCTCTGATGAATCTGAACTTACACAAATGGAAAACCGCTTTCCTCTACTTGGCTCTATCTCAATAGTTAAATCTTTATAATTCTTTGGAATCTTAACATAATGTACATGTGAGGCAACAAAAAAAACATGTTGATCAGGTTGTAAAGGAGGAGGAGGGGGGAGTGGAAGTGACATAGTGGGCCAATTAATTACACCAGAGGGAGGATTAACATGAACATTATCCCAACCACTATTGGTTGTGTTATCACCCCATAATTTATGGGAATCATCTTATGACTTGGATATTATCTGCATCTGGTGATTTGGTTCACAAATGATATGGCATTCTTCAAATAATTTGTGAAAAAGAGAATAAAAGAAAAAGGGGCAGGAGGGCAGAAAAGATTTGAAGCAAAGGCCCCATGCAATAATGACAACTTGGTCATACCTTCTAAGCATGGCCAAGTTCTTTTAAATTTTCAAGGGTGATAGGGTAGTGAATACATCTGATCATACAGCCTAATCTTGATCAGATAGCCCCTAGGTTAAGGGTAGTGAATACATC
>JZKD02S1672665.1:2956783-2976507 GCA_000966675.3 Picea glauca
AGAAATTGTAATCCTTTTTAACCATAGAATATAAGTGTTGTTAACATTATGATCAATTTACCAATATCATTCAACAAGTGCAAAATAAATGAACCATGAACAATGACAAATCACACACATACACAGTACACCCATATTTTTATGTGGAAACCCAATGTGGGAGAAAACCACATAATGCTTTTTCTTATATGTCTTTAAGAATTACATTCATTGGAAGCACCAGCTTCCTTTGTTCTCCAACTGCAACTGGAAGGAGGCTCCAACTTGAGGGAAGCTCCAACTCCCCAATTCTTTGGCTACAAACAGAAGAAGGCAACAACCCCCTATGTTCTCCGGCTACAACCACCTATCCTTTCCCCATACAATCACCCTGAAACATAAGTTCCAAATGTGAACAATCCATCACTATTACTATTGACCTCTGTTACTGTCACTACTAACCTATGTCACTCTCATTGATTCAAATCTGTCACTGACTTGATTCTTCTTCAAAACTTTCTTGTAGATATGTGACATGTATATACTGCAACACATGGGTATACGTGCTTCTCTTATATGAAACTCGTGGATGTCTACAAATTTCTTCACTGAAACCCACGGATTACTAGTAACTCTCTCAACTTCACTATTTTATCCTTTGTCAATTGTCACTGCTGAAACGGATACTGAAACTCATCACTGTAGTCTCAGATCTGATCATATATGTCACATACCCTATGCCAAAAGTATATATACCATGAAGTGAAGTCAAGAATGCCTCACCAACCAAGTGCCATACATAAACCATGAACCATTCATCAGATATATGAAACCCTTACATCCATCATACAGTAAACCATAACTATAATGCAACCTCAAACTGTACTAGTATCTTCACTAACACTATTCAACCAAGATGCCTCAAATATTCTCCAAAATCACAAGATGTACTATAACAAACTATCTCATGGAGTGTGCGATCTAGAGCAAGCCAATACACCAGAAATATACCATTATAAATATTCCTCATACAACAAGTACCAACCTGCCTACAAACCCTCATGGGTACATGATTTATCTTCCATGATAAAACCCTAGGCCATTACCAATAACCAACTACAACAAGTATATAACATACCTTTTAATTTTTGTAGAATTATTTTTTGTACCAAATCACTGTCACACCTTCTTGTAGTAACTTCTCAGCCCTGCAACTTGTCACTGATGATATGTCACATCTTCCTCTTCATATTTGGAAACATATCCACACTTTTTCTTCAGTAATCCCATGGATATCCGTGCTTTGTCCCACTATGTCCCGTGCATGTCCACTCCCTTATAGTACTGCAACCTATGGATGTCTTTAGTAAAGCCCTAGTTCAGTACCCACAGTCTCAACCCTTCGTACTTGCAACTTTTTCGTTTCTTTAGACTCACTACTATAGATTTGTCAATGATACTCGCCCATAAAAATTTATAAAATAGATATTCAATGTACTCAATAGGTTCTAATAGGAGAACCTTTCTCTCTTATTTATACTCTACAAGTATCTTTCTCAAGAGGTTACCTTCTAACTAACTTTACCCAACTTCCTTCTTTTAGGGCTAACCACTTTGTCCACTTACAACCACTTTATCGACAAATAGTAAGCTCACCACTTCTAGTTGAAACTAATTTATTTTTAATTATTTTCTTTTTGCAACAACTTAACTCATGATTAAATCCTAGTTACAACCACTTTGACTAGTAAACTTCTTCTAGGGATTCTAGAATAAATTGACTTCTTTGACCTTCCAGGGGATTCTAGATAACTCATGAGGGTTCTCCAACTTGATAAGTCCATAACTCTCTAACCATGTGGAGTTATGTGACATTCCACATATCACCTAAAATGGCATGACATGTACTATCCATCTAGAATAGTCTTACCTTCAAATACACTGATCTTCATACTTTTATACCTCAAAACAACTTGAGTCCCTTAACCATATTGTTGGGGCTACCAAAATTTTCTACCAGACTTGCTTCAAGGGTTGACATCAATGACAACCAACCCTATTAATCAACAATGTCCCCTTTTGGCATTGATAGAAACAATTTGATCCAAAACTGAATTCATATCACTCATGCTCCCCCTGTGACCATCGCTCCCCTTGAAAACATGCATGTTTTATCTCTCTCCAAGCATCTAACTCTCTCTCCATGCATTTAATGAAACTCTTCCCCTTTGACATCAATGAAAAAGGTCACTTCTCATCGGGGTTGCTCCCCCTGACTAAACTCTCCCCAAAATGAATTGTTTTATTTATGGTGCTTCCTTGTGTAAATCTAAGACATATAAAAATATCATTGAAAATTAATTATGGGTCAAAAACTTTGCCAATTTTTTGACGAATATACTCAAATGCTTCCCTTGGAAGTGGTTTTGTAAATATGTCTACAATTTTTTCTTTGGTCCCAACATACTCAACTCGAGTGTTCTTCTCTGCAACCTGTTCCCATAGAAAATGATACTTGATTGGAATATGATTCGTCTTGGAATGCATCACTGGATTCTTTGAGATACTGATGGCACTTGTATTATCACAATATATCAAAAAGGGCTCATCATACTCAACCTGTATATCTGTCAAAGTTTGTTTCATCCATAGAACCCGTGTAAAACATGTTGTTGCTGCAATATACTCTACTTTGGTTGTAGACAATGATATTGGTGATTGTTTCTTGCTTATCCAAGATATCAAACACTCACCCGGGTAGAACATTGCTCCACTTGTACTTCTTAGGTCATCAATGCAACCTGCCCAATCTCCATCTATGTAGGAAATAAGTGATAGATCTTTTCCTTTTGGATACCATAATCCAAACTCTTATGTACCATTGAGATATTTGAATATCCTCTTTACTACTAGAACATGTGATTCCTTTGGTGATTCTTGAAATCATGCCACTTATTCAACTTCCTACATTACATTTGGTTTGGATGTTGTCACATAAAGTAAGCCGCCAATCATTGACCTATACTTCCTCTGGTCTGTGGGATTTGAATCATAATATTTACTTAACTTACAATTGTTCTGCATAGGAGTATTGATCGGTTTGCAATATTCCATTCCGAACCTCTTTAGCATTTCTCTAATATACGTGGTTTGAGAAATAAAAATTCCTTAGTTTCTTTGACATATCTGAAAAAACCCAAAAAGAAAAATAATTCTCCAAGTAATGACATTTCAAAGTCATTCTAAATATCCTTTCAAAATTTATGGTTCATCCTGTCATCATCGCTTCCAAAGATAATATTATCAACATAAACTTCAATTAATAAAATACTATGATTATTTACCTTGATGTAGAATTTGTTGTCTGCATTTTCTTTCATGAACCCTTGTTGCTGTAAATATCTATCTAGTCCAAAATACCATGCTTTGGGGACCTGTTTGAGACCATACAATGCCTTCTTCAACCTGGAAACATAATTTTCATTCTCTGACAACTGAAATCCTTCTAGTTTCTCAATGTAGACTTCTTCTTCTAGATCTCCATTTAGGAAGGTTGATTTGACGTCCATCTAATACACTTTAATATTCTTGGAGCATGCATAAGCGAGGATCAATATGATTTCTTCCATTCAGGAAACTGGGGAAAATGTCTCTTCAAATTTGATACCTTCAACCTGAGCATATCCTTTACATACCAATCTAGCTTTGTTCATGGTAACCTATCCATCTTCATTCAATTTGTTTTTGAAGACCCACTTTGTGCGGATCACATTCTTGTACCTTGGCCTTGGAACCAATTCCCAAGTGTCATTCTTCTCTAACTTATCCAACTCTTCATCCATGGATTTTATCCAGAATTCATCCTTGTTGTCTTCTTCAAAACTGCTTCACTCAATCGAAGATAAGAGTGCTAGGTGCAGATGTTTTGGTGAACGAATTCTTCTTCTAGTCTCAACTCCTGCATCTTTTTTCCCAATAATCTGATATGATAGATGATTCTTATGTATTTTTTTTCTAGGTGTCTTTGGAGGTACTTGAATATATTTCTCTTCTTGGTCTTCTGCTTCTAACTTCTCTTCTTCATATTCTCCTTCTGGTACTTCTTCTTCCTTTGCTTCTTATTCATGAACCTTTTCCATTGTCTCCTTTTCTTCTTCCTTTATTCTTCATCTTATTTTCTCATCAACCATCACATTGATGCTTTCCACAACTTTTTTGAGCCTTAGATTGAAGCATTTGTATGCTTTCCTTGTGCTTGAGTACCCAACAAGTACACATTTGTCCACACGAGAATCGAACTTTCCCATTCTGCCATCTTCTCTTTTGATGTAGAATTTTCTTCCAAAAACTATGAAGTGCTTCACATTAGCTGGTCTTCCTTTCCATAGCTCGTAGGGAGTTTTATCACTGTTGTTTCTAAGCATTACTTTGTTTTTAATATGAATTGTTGTATGCATTGCATGTGCCCAAAATACATCTGTCAACTTGGAGTTCATTAACATAGTTTGAGCCATTTCCTGTACTGTCGTGTTCTTCCTTTCGACAACTCCATTCTATTGTGTTTTCCTGGCAATGGAGAATTTCCTTTTTATCCCATGCTTGTTGCAGAAATCCATAAATTCCTTTGAATTAAAATCTTCTCCATTATCCGATCTCAAACATTTAATTTTTTAATCCATTTCATTTTCAACCATTTCCTAGTATATCTTGAATTTCTCGAATACTTATGACTTCTTCTTGAGAAAACATATTGCAGTCATTCTTGTATAATCCTCAACCAATAACATAAAATATCGCTCACCTTTCAACCCTTTTGTTCTAGTTGGTCCAACTAGATTAGTATGCACAATTTCCAATGGCTTTGTTGTGGAGTATTCCTTTGACTTGAAGTTGGTATTGGTTTTCTTTTCTTGTTGATAATGCTTGCATAATGTGTTGGTTGGCTTCATGATTTGGGGCATTTCTCTGAATGCTTCCTTTTTGTTGAATTTGACAAGATTATCAAAGTTATGTGACCCATTCTTCTGTTCCATAGTCAAACTTCATCTTCCTTTCCTAGACAACACTTTTCATTTCCAATTTCACTTAATACATATATGTTGCTTGAAGTTCTTATAGTTGCTGCAACCAATCTTCTTGAACCTTCTTTTTTTATCTCGCACTTCTGTGAATCAAACACAAGTTTGTGACCTTGATCACACATTTGAATTACACTCAGAAGATTGTGTTTCATTTCTTCCACTAGTAGAACATTATATGCCTTGGTATCCTTTTTTCCAATTATGTTTGTGACTCTTCCAATGATTCTAGATGAGTCGTTGTTTCCAAATGAGACTAATCCATATCTTTCCTTTCTCGAGGTTAGAAACCTGTCCTTATCACCTGTCATGTTCTTTGAGTAGCCATTGTCAATATACCAACCATGTTTCTTGTGTTTAGCTTGAAGAGAAACTGTGCACTCTTCATTGTTGAACTAATTATGCCTTCTTATCCATATTCTTTGAGGTTCTTGTATGTGACTATTGTTATTCTACTAAGATTCTCTTGGAGGAACTGTCATTCTACAATATTTGGCCATGTGTCCAAAGTTGTTTTCCATCTCAGTACTTAAGGATTCAAACCTATTGTGTCTTATGTTCTGTGTTTCACTGGGCCTTCTTGAATGATCATTTCGTGCATAACTTTCACGGTTGTCTTTGTTCTTGTTATTTTCTTTGCAATTCACAACCTTATGTCCAAAATTGTTACATGAATAAAATAAACCAAGAAAAATGGTTTGATACCTAGGAGCTGTAGATATTCTAAAATGATTTACTCTTCTGAACCCTTCTTCTTCTTGAGGCCTTCTTGTTTCTGACTATCGTTGATTCTGAAGTTTGAATCTTCTAGGTGGAGGAGTGTCTTTGTGATCTTCTTTGTAAAACTTCTTGTCTCCTCTGACTATCTCTGCATAGCTTCTTGGTTTTGTTTCTTGACTTTTTGTTTTGGAGCTTGATCCCTTTTATGTCTAGTTGTATCCAAGTACAAACTTGTCATGATTTGGCCTTTGACTACTAATAATCTCATCCAAAACTTTGGAGTTATTCTGCATGTTTTTATTTTGAAAGTCTTTTCTCAATGCAACAATCTCTGCTTTTGAACCTCCAATGATCCTATCTTTTCCTTCCAACCATTATTTGAGTGATTCTTCAATTCTTTTGTCTTCTTCAACTTGTATTTTTAATTTAGTGATCTTCTTCTCTATTTCTTCAGAGTTGGAATTTTGAGTTTTTTCTTTTCTTTTTAATTCTTCCTGTAGTGACTTGTTTTTCTTATTTTCCTTTTTTATAACTTCTATGGAACTCAATAGTTCTTCTATGCATTCAAATTTTGCCTCTTCATATTCCTTTTCGGTGCCTTCTTCATCATAATCTTCTACTTCCATGAATAGAACCCTTTCTGCATCACTTTCACTGACTTCATGTTCGTCTGATGAGGTGTTGTCTTCTTTGGTGCAAAATATTTTCTTGAAAAATTTCTTTTTGGTTATTTTGCCTTTGTAAATTTGTTTTCTATGTGAAACATCTTCTTCATTCCTTTTCTTTTTCTTATAAGGAAATTTGTTATCGAAATGACCAATACTATCAAAATTAAAAAAAAAATCAATGGAATCTTACCTCTATATTTGTCGGTTCCCCTTTTTAGTCTTCTGACGAAGTTGGATACTTCTTCATCGTCTTCTGAGATTTCACTATTGTTGCTATCTGAATTTGCTTTTTGTTTTCCCTTTTGCTTTGAATTCTTGGATTCTTTGAATGTTTCTTCTTTTTTAACTGGATTCTTTTATTTCATTCTCATTTCATAGGCTGTGAATATTCCATGTAGCTCATCCATGCTTATCGAATCCAAATCTATTCTTTCTTCTAGTGATGTGATCTTAGGATCAAATCTAATTGGAAGAGATCTTCATAATTTTTGAACAATTATAGATTCATCAACTTCTTCTCCCAATCCTCTAATTGCATTCACTATTTCATCAACTCGTAAAAAGTAAGATGCAATATTTTCATCTTCCTTCATATTTAGTTGTTCAAATTGACCTCTGTAAGTTTGAAGCTTTTCTTCCTTGACTTTTTCATCTCCTTCATAACGATTTTGAATTTTGTCCCAAATCTCCTTTGTGGGGCTGCAATGCAAAACTTTGACATATACCGAATCAACTAGACCATTCAAGATAGCATTTTTGGCTTTTTAATTATTTAGACTGATTTTCCTTCCATTGTCATTTGTTGGAGGAATGACAGGTTCTTTATATCCATCTACTATTGATTTCCAAACCTCAAATCCCTAATCTTGTACATATGTTTTCATCCTTCTTCTCCAGAATTCATATTTATGTTCATCCAACTGTGGTATTCCATTTTTATGCATATTGTTTCTCTCCATTATCTACCTTCTAGTGGTTAAATTGATTCCTGAAGAAACCTGCTCTGATTCCAATTGTTGGATAACTAAGAGGAGGGGAAAATTAGTAATAGAGAAATTGTAATCCCTTTTAACCATAGTATATAAGTGGTATTAACTTTATAATCAATTTACCAATATCATTCAACAAATGTAGAATAAATGAACTATGAACAATGAGAAATCACACACATACACAATACACCAATATTTTTACGTGGAAAACCAATGCAGGAGAAAACCACACAATGTTTTTTCTTATATGTATTTAAGAATTACATTCACTACAAGAACCAACTTCCTTTATTCTCCAGCTGCAACTAGAAGGAGGCTCCAACCCCCTATATTTTTAGGCTACAACTTGAGGGAAGCTCCAACCCCCCAATTCTCTGGCTACAACCCCTTATGTTCTTTGACTACAATCGGAAGGTGGCTAAAACCACCTATCCTTGCCCCATCTAACCGCCTTGAAATATAAGTGCCAAATGTGAACAACCTGTCACTATTACTGCTGACCTTTGTTATTATCACTGCTAACCTTTGCCATTGCCACTGATTCAAATCTGTCACTGACTTGGTTCTTATTCAAAAATTTCTTGCAAATTCGTGACCTGTATATACAAAAACACGCAATTATTCACACTTCTTTTATATACAACTTGCGGATGTCCATGACCGTTTTCACTGCAAATCGAGGATTACTAGTAAATCTCTCAACTTCATTATTTTTTCCTTTGTCAACTATCAATGATGAACTTGATACTGGAACTCATCATTGTAGTCTCAGATATGATCATAAATGTCACATACCCTAAGAAAAAAGTATATATACCATGAACTGAAGTAAGATTGCCTCACCAACCAAGTGCCATACATAAACCATGAACCATTCATCAGATATAGGAAACCATTACATCCATCATACAATAAATCCTAACTGTAATGCAACCTCAAAATGTACCAGTATCTTCACTAACACTCTTCAACCAAGATGCCTCAAATATGATCCAAAATCACAAGATGTACTATAACAAACTATCTCATGGAGTGTGTCAGCCATAGCAAGCTAATACACCATAAGTATACCACTGTAGATCTGCCTCATACAACAAGTACCAACCAACCTACAAACCCTCAGGGGTACATAATTTATCTTCCATGATCAAACCCTATGCCATTATCAATAACCAACTACCACAAGTATATAACATACCTTTTCATTTCTGTAGAAACTTCTGCTCTACTGGATCACTATCACACCTTCCTATAGTCACTTCTCATCCCTGCAACTTGTCACTGATGATAGGCTAGATCTTCCTTTTCATATTTGGCAACATATCTATGCTTTGTATTGAGTAAGCCCATGGGTATCCATTCATTATCCCACTGTGGCCCGCGGATGTTCGTTCCCTTCTAGTACTACAACCCATGGATGTCTTCAGTAAATCCCTAGTTTAGTACCCACAATATCGACCCTTCATACTTGCAACTTTTTCACGGCTTCAAACTCATTGCTATATATTTGTCAATGATACCTACCCATAACAATTTACAAAATAAAGATTCAATGTGATCAATAGGTTCTAATAGGATACCCTTGCTCTCTTATTTATACTCTCCAAGTAGCTTCCTCAAGGGGTTCCCTTCTAATTAACTTTACCCAACTTCCTTCTTTTAGGGCTAACCCACTTCTAACCACTTTGTCCACTTACAACCACTTTATCCACAAATAGTAAGCTCGCCACTTCTAGTTGCAACTAATTTATTTTTAATTATTTTATTTTTGCAACAACTTAACTCATGATTAACTCCTAGTTACAACCACTTTGACTAGTAAACTTCTTCTCGGATCTTCTAGAATAAATTGGATTATTTTACCTTCTAGGGGCTTCTAGATAACTCATGAGGGTTCTCCAACATCATAAGGCCATAACTCTCTAACCGTGAGGAGTTATGTGATGTTCCACATAACACCGGAAATTGCATGACATGTACTATCCATATAGAATAGTATTACCTGCAAATACATTGATCTTCATACTTTTATACCTCAAACAAACTTGAGTCCCTTAACCATATTGATGGGGCTACCAGAATTTTCTACCAGACTTGCTTCAAGGGTTGACATCAATGAAAACCAACCCAATTAATCAACATATGCTTCTATTTTTCTTGGCTTTTCACTCTGAATGAATTAATGGTTCAAGGGTTTCTGAAGTGGTTTCTCTGTGATGAATATTTCTTCACTCCATGCTTTTCATTTTCCATTTTTCTCTTAAGAAATTACTAGTATAGCTGTTGGAGTAAACCCATCTGGAATTTTATTGGAAATATGACCTGGGTTAAAGTTTTTGTAGTCTTTCCTTGTTTTCCAATATTCTAGCTTTAATTTTTTTTGTTTGAATAGGGTGTATTCGCATACAAATATATGCACTCAACCATGTTTCATATGGCATTAAATTATAGTTGTGTAAGGTTTATGACCAACATCAAAATCGGTTTTTATCAAAATTGTGTTTTGAACCCGTGACCACAAGGGGTTTACGAACTGATAGATTATTTGCACAGACTATTCATTTTGGTTGTGACTAGTTGAGAATAATGATGGGTTCTGGTTGTTATTATTTTCAAACCCATGCCCATGTTCTATAAATCTCATTTTGATTAAAATAATGAATTACGCCAGTGATGAATGGAGTCGACCCTTGGTCTTGGTCGAATTTTGGGTTTGAATTTTTTATGTGAATAAATCTTATAGTAGTGGTGTATAAACCCTGGGTTTTTTTGAGTTGAAGTCGGGTATGAACCCATGACTTTATAAATGATTGGTTGGGTCTTTGAATGGATGTATACAATTTGTTTGTTTTTCTTCTAATTAGTGGAATTTTTCATTGATTTGGGTTTCAAACTCATGGAAATATAAGGGGTTGTTTTGGTTGAGTTCAAAAGTTCATACAAGTTGTCTCTACCCCCATAGCTCATAAAACCAAGCAATGTTTTGTCCACAAGAATGAAATTTGAGTGCAATGCTTTGTTAAATCTTCGGTTTATGGGTTTTGAACCTACACCTATACTTTGGTAATTGATTTTTAAGCATGTTATGAACAAGAATATGGAACTCATATTGTTTGTTTACTCTAATCCAAAGTCGGGCTTGAACCCATGACTTTTTTAAATGATTAATTCGATTTTTAGCATGCACATGGGTTGTTATATGGATTTACAATAATGTTACTTTGATTTTTTTATTCTGTGTTGAGTTTGAAATGAGATCATAATCGTGAGAAAGATGATTGTTTTCAGATTGAGTAGATGAGTTACCAATAGGTTTGATCTTCATAACAAGACATGAGGTTTTGAGTTTGAAGTTTTCCCAAACAAACTCTATTTTTTAGAGATGTTATATTTATTGTCACCTGGTCGAATTGATTTCAAACATGTCTCGAAGAAATAATATGACTATATGCACTCTTTGGTTGATGATGTTATTTTTGAAAGGTCATGATATGAATACAACTTCACATGCTACAACATTGTAATTATTTTGAAGGTACAACCTACCACTACGGGCCATGACATCCTTTTGAGATTCTGTTTAAAAAATTGCAAACTTATTTCAGTTTATACTCTGGTCATTTGAACCTAGGATATTCATAAGCTTTGTTGGAAAATATATTGATTGAAGTTGTTTGATAATACAAGCTCAGATTATCAAATAAGATATAATGAATGTGTGCAAAAAGAGTGGAAAATTGATATACATATTTAAAAGTTATTTTCCTTTTTATACAAACATGACCAAATCATCTCATAGTATACCATTTTTCATAAATTATTCCCAAAATCCTAAAACATTCTTCATTTAATTTCATAAATTCCCCCCATGTTATATAAATAGAAAATAACTTTCAAAGAAGAGATTTGTTGGCAGATTGATATACATAGTCTTGATGCTTTAACAGTTGATGTAATTTGAATCAATCATGGGATGTATTGATTTTCATAAAAGATTGCATACAATGGTTCATAGAACATACATATATGAACTTTATCCAGATTGTAAATGAGATAAGATGTAATAAAAATTGATATGGATTATGAACATTATCACACATTCTTGTCATCTATTTCATTTTCCATAAATCACAAATCCTCTTTTCATTGCTCCTTATCATTATAATTTCATTTAGATTCACTTTCCCATGTTCAATAAGATCAGTGACAATATGGAAAAGAAATTGTAATTTAAATATTATGGACAACAAGCAGAAAAAGAGCACTTTATGATTTTCATCCTTGTTTTCCTTGTTTCCTTTCATTTTTCCCTTAGTATGCTTGATTGACTAGTTGTTTCAGAGCCATTATTAAATTATGTTTAAGGAAAAATAGTATTTGATGATTAACATATTGTGACTTGTGTATACTAATTTGATCATTGGTGAATGTTTAGATGAGTTTCTTCAGTAGATGAAGCAACTGCTATGGAAACAAAGTAAATATGGGAAACAAAGGAAAAATATTCAATGCATTTGGGCATAGAGGTAGAAATAAAAGGATGAGGTTTTCCATCCATTTTAATGTTAATTCTGAGGAGTTTAACTAGCTAGTCCAAATTGGTTATATGAACCTTGCAGGTCACCCTGCCTTCCAACCACCAATTAGACCTCCCATTCAATCTTACCCTAGTATTGCAGACATTCTCAAAAAAAACCATATGCAACTGCATGTGCCACCAACCAATAATGGTTGGGATAATGTTCATGTTAATCCTCCCTCCGGTGTAATTAATTGGCCTACTATGTCACTTCCACTCCCCCCCTCCTCCTCCTTTACAACTTGATCAACATGTTTCTTTTGTTGCCTCACATGTACATTATGCTAAGATTCCAAAGAATTATAAATCTTTAGCTATTGAGATAGAGCCAAGTAGAGGAAAGAGGTTTTCCATTTGTGTCAGTTCAGATTCATCGGAGACATGTTCCTACACCATGAAGTCCTTACCTGCCAAACTTGAGAATGGTGTAAGAAAAATCACATTTGATGATATGCACCCAGAAGTGTCAAAGGTTGAAGAGAAGAAATTTATTGATGCATATTTACTCAAGCATAGGGTAGCATTTTCAGAAGGAAGTAGACAAAGAGAGTCTACCTCCAACAAAAAATATTATTTTTGACTTTATTTTTATTTTCATTATGATATATTAGTTTGACATTCAAGGCACATATTTTGGACAATTGACATGATGATTATTTTTTGAGAAACTTATGTCATGCCTTTAAAGTATTTTGGGAGATAAAAGTGTTTATAATGATGTTGTATGATTAATTTGATTTCTTGATACATATTTTTATGATGATGTATGCATGGTATATGAGTAAATTATGGAGGAACACGGGAATGTTGAAGTCAAGAAAATAAAGGAATATTGGGGCCCCATCTATTAATTATTATATAATAATATTATTTACCCTTGTCATAAATAAAGTTGTCCTATTATTTACTAAAGTTATTAAAATTTAGTAACAAAAGGTAGTTGAACTACTTATTGGAGAATAAAACGAAGAGAGAAAGGACAAAGAAGGACATGAGAAAATAGAGAGAGATATGTATGATAAGATTTTCTCTTGTTTCAAGTGAGATTTTTTATATTCATTCTTTCATTTATGAGTTTCGTCAGAGCTAGGTCCTCTTTTCGATAGCAATATTACTCTAAAGGTGTCAAAAAGAAAGGATTGGGAAGCATAGAATTTTGGCATATTTTAGAAGGTCATTCATTTATATTGGTAGTCTATTTAGTTTGATTGGAATTTCTAAATTCATTTCCAATGGTAATTAAGGATATTTTGCAGAGTCAAGACTATGACACACTTGTAGCTTGGATTGATCCAGTTTATTTAAGTCTTGATCTTTTTTATTTCAAAGACTAATTGTCTTTGTATGATTCAAAATTACATTCTATACTTCTATGTATGATTCTGGTCCAAACCCTTGTAGTGTTTGTAAAGAGGAACTTGGTTGTAACTCAGAAAAAGACATTAATAAAATATTTTTATGGTTTCTTCTCAATTTGAGACTTGTGGTTTATCAGTTTTTAGATGTATGTGTTCTTGTGTTTATTCATTTAAATTCTTATAAACTTCATTTACAAACACTTTTCTATTTTTTAAGTTTTATTTTCCTTTCTTTTAATAGAAACTAGGAAATTTTATAATAAAAAAGGTGCGGACGAGACCGCGAAGGAGTTAAAAAATCTTGCAAAATTTGAGCCAACTCGGGGCCTCAAATAGACAAATACTACACACTACTGATGCCTTTTTCAAATACTCAAATGAAATCTTCACATAGAACAACCTTACTGAATACACTCGGAAAAAGACTCAGAGGATAAACGTGAAGAGACATTGCATCTAAATTTACTTGATGGGGAAGAGAAAGTCTTTTTTCCTGACTTGCGGGCCTGACTTCGTGTTACCATTGGTTGTGATGTTGCATGTACTTTCTTCTTCTTTCTGACTACTGTCCAAACTTCATTTGTAGATGTTGGACCATTTGTAATGTCTATGATACTTGGATTTTCTTGATCTGAAGCTTCATTATTTTCTTGATCTGAAACTTCGACAACATCAACATGATCTACCCATCTTGTTGATGGTTGAGGGGATTGTTGTATCTGAAGTCCCTTATCTGATTCCTGAAGGGTACATGCCTCTTGTTTTGGCTTGGAGTTATGGCATGAGTCTTGAGATAACAAAGTGTCTTGAATAGTAGGATCTGATTGAGGAGGATTTTCATTGTCTTGTGGAGGATCTTTGTGGGCTTTTAAAATTACTTAATGGTCGTCATTAGATCCAACCCACCAAGCGGATTTCTAGTGCTTTCTAATCTTTTTGGACCCTTTGGGACAATGGGATGCAACATGAACTGTTTCAAAATAAGATCTGCAATGCAAGGAGACTCTCTCATAGTCATGTTTCTGAGGCCAACAGTAATTTTTACCAGTAATAATAACTCCAGCTGGGAATCCTTTATTGAAGTCTATTTCCATGAAAATACAGGCATAAGTAGAGATATTGTGCCTTCTAGTTTCACGACTTGTGAAGTGGAACTTTCCTAATGCCGAGCCAATGACTTTGAGAGAGGCAAAACCCCAAAAATGTAGGGGTAGATTAGGAAGTCTGATGCAAACTGGGGTTGAGGAGAGAATGTCAATAGCTGGATTGAAAGAAGGATACCATGGTTTCATGAATAAACTCAAGTTTCCCCAAAACCACGGGGTTGAGTTGAAGATCAGATCACAATCTTCATGAATGTCAAACTCGACTATGAAAAAACCTTTTGCACAAGGATGAATGAAAGTGTGTTGTTGCATGACAAGGATCCAGGTAGAAGAGATCCAACTGTTAAGATCTATTAACTTTGGTCAAAAACCATTGAAGCGATAGACCAAACTCACAGATCTGTAATATTCCTCCTCTTATTTAGCATCTTGTCCCATGGGAATGAAAAAGGATGGGGTTTCCTAAACCAAAAAAGATGAAGATGAGGGAGCATAAACCTTCTGAATAATATCACAAAAAGAAGCATCGGACTACAAAACAGAACCCATCTTAAGCTCATATATGGAAGGAATGGCCCCATGAACTGGGGCTCCAGCAATAGCGTTGGATTCCACCTCCATGTCCATCGAAGGAGGCTGGAGAAATGCCACCAGAGATGGTGCGCAGGGGTCACAAGAAGCTAGGGTTAAACCGTAGCTGTCATGGACAAAAGCCAAATCATCTCCATTCGCTTGAAATGTTCTCAGTCAAAATATTTAAGTTTTATTTGCAGTAAATCATACAAATGTGATAATAGAATCAGGCCCAAGAGCTCATTTCTTGAGGGCCGATTGATATTTTTGAACATGTTATAAGCCTAGGGTAACATTCTCGCCTATATCACCTAGCCTAATGGGATTCAAAAATGCTTGAGTGAGGATATAACCATTCCTTCACTCAACATGAGGGATTAATGTTCTTTGATTTCTCTATGTATGAATTCAATGGCATAACTCTGCAAGATGGTAGATTTTTCTTCCTCAATTGTATGAGCAATCCCATTTATTTGTAGGCTGTTGGAGGTCCTCTGCTTGTCACCAACCACCAATTAATGGCCATTAAGAGTTGGGGATGGAGAGAAAGGGGGGTTGGGGGTATGTGATATTATGACCATGATAGATGGTGCATTAAGATGAATGGTAGTGTCAAGAGTTCATGTAGGAAACACACTACCACCTCATTGTTCGACCTTTGTCCCTTGACATTTATGTGCCACAAGAAACATAATTTTTTGAATTTTACGGAGTCACACGACTATTGAGATTTCTTCCATGCAAATCAAACAATTATCAAGGGATAACCTACATTATTCATGAGAATGGTCCTTTGATGATTAGACATTGCTTTATACCACATAAATATCTCATGGAAACTGCAATTGATTGTGTTGTATGAGTTATAACTAATTTATGATGTTTTTCAACTATGCTCACTCAAATGTCATAAAGGAGAGAATTAGGGTGACACTCCATATTCTACCTCACAACGACCCCTCCCTCAACATGAACCCTCTACCAAAAAATTTATCTCACGACCTAGGGAAATGATGAGCAACATAATCAAGACTAACCACCCTTGTGCAATCTAAAGGAGTAGCAGGTCATTATACTCAGTATTCTTTGAAACTCCCCAAGTTTTGTGAGTTGGGTTGACACTCCTTTGAATCTAATGATGCTTCCTCTACTTGTTTGCAACTACCTACCCCTCAACATAACCCCACTATTTTTTTCAATTAGGTATAGCTTGTGTGTTTGTGAGGAAAGGTTGTTACACTTCCCACCTAGGTTCAAATCCCACTTTGTGACATGTTTTCTCTTAGTGAGTCGTTTGTTGATGAGATATATATGATCTATTCATGAGTTTTTTACCTCATCTCATGACTTCAAGAATACATGGTTTACATTTGGTAACATCCTCGAAATGAGGGGAAGTGCTCGGGTGGTTTCCCCAAGATATGTTACATGAAGAAAAAAACCCAATGTTGTCAATATTGAAATTCCACAAACTTTGATTATTGCAGTACTCACCACTTAAGTGACTTATGCCTCCAACACCTCTACCCTATCGCCACATGAGAATTACCTCAACACGAGGGAACCTCATCCACTTCCAGAGGCCCATTGTCTACTACACCTCTCCACCATACATGGACAAGTATGCCCTCCATGTGCTAGAGCCATCACATTCTATTGAGGTCGAATTTTTGAGGAGTTAAGCATTGTAAACACTTCCACCATCTATACCACTTATGCTCCCACAAAGCACTAGAATTTGTATTTTGAATCACCTTATGTCAAATCAATATTAGAGGTTGATCGATTGTTATTAAATATAAGAGCCCTTGAGCCACCCTCTTTCACCATATAATGGTATACTTATCAAGTCCCCTCCTTGTGATTGAGAACTATGGAGCTTAACTCTCCTTCCTTATCCAATAGTCCATTTAGATTACCTTATGCCATTTTTATATTATTTTTCTCTTCTTTGATTTTGTCAGTGTCCTTTCACCATGCTAATGTTTTTCTTTGCTACTGTGCCTTTCTCCATGCCCCTCTATTTAGCTTTGTTGGAGTGTCTTTTACCATGCCTCTATTTGGATTTGTTGGAGTTCCTTTCACTATGCTTTTATTTTTCTTTTCTAGATTTCCTTCCATCATGCCTATGTTTACCTTTTCCAAAGTTCCTTTAAATTTTCCTATATTTTCCTTTGTCAGAGTGCCCTTGCCACCTTATCTAGGAGAATCATGGAACACATTTCCATTTCCCTTGGCCAACATGCCCTTGCTTTCATGCCTTTGGAATCAATGGAGCACATTTTCCCTTCCCCAAGTGGTGCACCCTTATGATAAAATATAGACAATAACAACAAGATGACGGGAAAGGATCACTAGCCAACTCTTAATTATTCACACCAATATTACATATTTATAGTACTAATGGGTGATTCCACCTCATAGAGAGATTTTATCTAGATCCTAAAATCATGCATGATGACTATGCTAGGCAATCTTAACTAACTCATTAGTCATCACTTGAGGATATATTGCTAATATACTAAATGAATAATACAAATATAGGTGACAATTTAGACTTAGTGAATGGTAAGATAATCCATGGGCTAACATTCCCCCCCCTCAATCACAAGTTCGATCAATAATACCAATAATGAAGCATAAACAAACGGGTATCATTTCCAAGTCTTCATACTAAAACTCCTGAGATGAGCCTCAATGAAGAACTGCCTGAAAAACCGCCAATATAGATGTTGAATGGTTCATCTTAAATGAACTAGAAGAGATCTGAGATATGGAAGTGGACAACTACAATATCTGAACATTTCCTGATTGCTTAACAATTTGATCATTTTTCCAAGTATTTGAGCTAGAAGAATATGATGTCTTCTGCTAGTTGGTGAACATGTAATATCACCACTTTACTATCAGTGCATCACTAAAAGTTCTCTCTGAATATATGGTTCGTGAAACCCTTTGAAGTCTCTCCTTTCAGCTGACAAAGGGGGAATTGATGATGGAATTGAAGATGGTTGTCAAACCGAAAGTTTCGACAACAAATACTCCAGATGGGCATGAAATTATCCAAATGGGAAATTGTAGTCTGTAGATGGAAGAGTTTGGTAGAATTATGATTCAATGAGTTGTAATTGAATCATACACATTACATTATTGGGATGTTTTTGGGCACCTAAAAGTTTCAAAATTGGTTAATGGTCATCCAAAAATCATCAGATACATGGTATCAATTGGTCAGTGGTTATCTCAAACCACAGATTCAGAGAGCACTTTCAATGATGCACTGATAGTAGAGTGATGATACTACATGTTCCCCAACTAGAAGACGATGTCATATTCTTATAGCACACAAGTAAATGAGAACCCGTAACAGCGCAATGTTCTTTCCATTTTCTTCTTTGTCTAGATATGATGTGGGATTTCCAATTGTGTAAAGTAGAATCTGTGCGATGCTAAACATCATTCACCAGTCAACAATTGGAAGGATAATTATTTTATGCACCAGTTGACCCTCGCCCATCACCACGACCTCCACACCCATCCAAAAATCTACACAGCTCCTCATTTTCAGATACCAGTTTTTTATGTATTGCATTTAAAATTGATAAAATATAGACAAGAACAACAAGATGATGGAAAAGGCTCACTAGCCAACTCTTTTACAACAAGGTGTGGGTGTCGGATACTACCGAAAATTCACCCAAACTTTGATGTTTACAATGATTTGAGTTTCAAGACTCAACCCTATCAAATATCGACTCAAAATTACAATGACTCTTTGGTGTCGGGCTCAACCGAGAATGCACCCAATTACAAATTCAACTTCACTTGATTTAAAAAGACAAGCAAACTTACAAAAGGACTATTTGTAAGCTACAAATTATCATTGATTTAGAAATTGAATGGATCTTCGAATTTGATGGTGCTTTGATTCCAAGTCATGTCTAATTCTTCTTTGATTGCGAGCTTGATTTGTTTGTTGTTTCGGTGATTTGATGAAGAATTGTCGTTGAGAACTAGATGACAAACTTTGAATGCTTGAATGTGCACTGCAGATTCTTGATCACATGTTCTTGATTGTAAGTGCTTGATTGGGATTAATTGTTCTTGAATATTCTTTGCATCTGCTTGTTGTTGAATGTCGATTTGATCAACAACTTAAATGATGTGTGGTGTTTGTTTTCCAAATAAAATTTGTCAAAGACTAGACAAAAATTATCATCTTCAAGGATAAAATCATCCACTAGTACATTCACAATCACACACAAACACAAATGTCCTTGGACCCCCTTATTCAATTTTAGGGTGGTCTAGAACAAACATCCACCAAAAACCATCATTTTATTAACTTAACATGATTACAATCTCTGTTGTCCTTTGAATATGGAAACAACCATTATAAAAGACTCATTTAATCTTTCACTCAATTTTATCTTTAAATCAACAAACATTCATTCAACGAGTTGACCCAATTGACCATGAATCTAAACTTGAGTGTTGGATATTATGCAAATATGGTAGACAATATCCTCTTATTAGTCCCTTCCATGGGACTATAGCAATGAGTTTGATTTTGATGTGACATTAATTTGTCTTTTACCATAAATTTGTGTATGCAATGTAATGTTTAACATAGGAAAACAAATATATATTTTTGGATATAATAAAAATATT
>JZKD02S1672665.1:2983422-3004183 GCA_000966675.3 Picea glauca
CTCCACTATTATCACTATGGTCCCTCTGCCCCCCCCCCCCACTACCTCTCTAGCTACCTTACAAAATAGTTGATGTATTTAAGCCATACCTTGTTCTCCTAACCTCAAAACATCAAGGGGCACCTGTTAGACCACCAAAGTAGTCACACAGTGACCAAATCTCATCCAATATTAAACTCACCAATGAACATGCATTGATGACTATTACAACACAGAGAACCTTGAGGAATGACTTAAAAAAGGAAATAATTATGCCCCCTAATGGTTAAAATGGTTTAATTATTAAAATTCCCCATGTTTTCCACTTGACATCATTGTTTCTATGTATTCATATCAACAATGTGGTACATTTACTAGTAACCTTGTTGATTTTTGAAAGTGATAATACCACACATGCATTTGCACCCATTTTGACCTCATATGGTCTTACTTAGGTTGGTCATCGCAGAAGATCATCCTAGGATGGTTGTGACCCTCATTGAGAGCCCCACCTAAAATATTATTGCACCAAAAAGCACATAAATAAAGGGTTCGAGGTATGGTTTGATAACATAAGTTTTATGCATCATTGTGCTACTTTATTGCAAGGAGATTCACTATTTCACTTGCTCCACTTGCTTGGGAGGATCTCCATGCATCAAAATCACACTAATTTCTAAAGAAAGAAAAGAGAAGTGGCTTAAAAGGTTGAGCTCGAGCAGGTGGATCGAGGAATCATTTGCTCATTGTTGTTGGTATCCCCATTATAATCATCTTCTGCTTGATAAAATATTGTTCTTGCACCCCCCCCCACATCATTATGAGTTTATGGCATGCTTGTTTGTTTCATTTTGGTAGAACTAGAGCTCAATATCATGGTTTCACGTTGTTTATGCAAGTTTTCATTTGTTTCTTCAAGATTTGTGCACACTATGCTCTATTTTTTTCTGTAAGTGTTTGTATTCCCATAGAGCGCTGACACTCCTCTCCTCTACTAGCTTCAGTGACAAGAGAATTTCGTCAATAAGGAATTGTTGGGTATAAGTATTTTTCTCCTTTTTGTTACCTTCATTTTATGGTTGATTTTGTATAAATAACTACAAAAAACTACTCCTTTGTTATTTTGTAAGAGCCCAAACCACCTTACAAGGGAAGGAATCCAATACTAATTTATCTCAATTTTCATTTAGCAATTATAATTGAACAAAGAGAAGCTGGCTCCATTTTAGAACCTAATATGAATTAGATGTGTAATGTAAAATAATACTAATAAGACAAAAATTAAAGAAACATGGAGGTTACTAATGTAAAACTAAAAAAATAATCAAAACAATAAAAAATAATATTAAAAAAACCATTAAAACAATAAAAAAAAATATAATAATAAAATAAACCAACATTGATCCATTTCCAACATGTAAACAGACGTGAAATGTCCCCATTGAATCCATAAGCAAAGCTTCCACCGGCTATTTGAGTCTTCCAGCGTGAGAAGTACAGGACCTTTGGTAAGAAATATTTCAGAAACTGCATTATTTTTATGCCCATCCCCACAGGCTGCCAAGATAAATCACAGTAATTACAGAGATAATTGCATTGATTAACCCTACCGTTAATGAAATTCATATAACCCGTTTCTGGACATTTCTGTCCAATTGATTTTGGGGCACTTCTAGGTTTGTAGACATTGAATTGCTTACTGTGACGTAGATTTGATAAGTGGGTACGATTTAATATGTTAGACTACAGAATGTAGACCAAGTGGGTCTGTTACTTTGAGCTGAATAGTCCTTATGCATATATTTTAACGTAGAAAACTATATTGTCAAGCTTGTCAAGCTGAATAGTCCATATGCATATATTGTCAAGCTTGTTTTGACGTAGACAACTCTGGGTAGTCCTTATGCATATATTTTAACATTTGTACCGGAGATTATATGATGTGGGCGTGTGCTTTGACATGGAGTTTGAAGCATCCATAACTATGAGTAACATGAGGAGATTCGAGAATTACTTTTTATCTGAGAAGTAGGCCAGGACCCAACAATATGTGGTTTCCTCATAAAACATTGCATCGGATGGGAGTAAATGAAATTACTTCTATTATTAATATTATTGGGTTTTAGCAATTTGGATTGTTCAAGCCAATTGAGGCAAAACTCGCTGGATTGGATCTTTTCCCGTCTTCTTTTTTCTTTTGTCTTTCTGGAATTTTAATGTTGCATGGCTTTCCCTACTTCTGTGATGTTTAACTTTGTTATAGATTCACTAACCACTCCCATTCCATATTCATGTACCTTTTTCTATACCTATTGATCATTTTGTTTCACGTTAGTATATAACTAAAATAAAATGAAAGCACACAAGTCCAGCTGGATAGCTGGAATATGAGAAAGTTTGTTCTGATTATTAGGAATTGCCTCATGTGGTTTGCATAGGATTGTATTATTCAGGATTTCCAAATTTTGGCTGGTGGATCCAAAAAGGACGTACATTCAATGCTACTTTGTTTCTATAGGATCATATCTTCAAGATCAGGACAAACTTTTGGTGACATACCTAAACCCAATGAATAAAATCGAGTGCCACTTTGTTTGTATGAGATCACATCTTCGAGTTTTAGGATAAACTTTGGTTGCTATAACCAGCAAAGGACATTGAATGGCATGTTCTTTGTTTGAGATTATATCTTGGAGATTTAGGACGAACTTTAGCTGGTAGACCTAAAGAAAGTAAACTGTGTGGCTCGTGGTGATCTCATTCAAGGCATATGATGACAAGTTATGTGAAGTAATCAGCCACTCTTTCTAAGTGTTCCAGGAATAGAACATGACCAAAACAACAAATATCTTACAGTAGAGTTTGGACTTCAGAAAATGTCGTAAAATAGAGTTTGTATGGAGACCAACAAGTAAAGGGTTGTTGTACCTTGTATTTTTCTTAGAATATGAAAGATAGAACAATGATGCAAAGATTTTGTCCACTTACCTAATAATGAGACATTTTTTCTGTGCTACCATGTTTTGTTGTTTAGTTGTCCTCTTCATCATATTTGTTCTTTTGCAGATTTAAATATAATAAGATAATATATTTATTTTTCTTGTTTTGAAAAGAAGCAATCACCATTTGCATGACCAGTTATTGACATTGAAAGTATGCTAGAGGAAGGCATTTGGAATACATGCATTTTCAAAATTTTGCAATGCTCTATGTTTGCATGATCTAGTTTTATAGAACTAACACATTTTTAATATTTAACCATCCTATATGACATAGAGTGGCTTTAAGCAACTAAGCCATCCACATAGGTATTTTGGTTGACACATGTGTTTAAGGTAAGGATTTGGATGGATTTAGTAATTGTATCTAGCAAAACTATAAATTTTGTGTTAGTTTTTGAGGTTACTTTGAATTTACACTATGCTTGGGGTGCTTCATGTGATGTGTGGTGCATGGTGTATGGATGATCCAGGGGGATACTGGTGGTCACCCACTCGTTTCACTAATTCATAATGTTTCCACATCTTGGCAGTATTTCTACAGTTTTTTGGGTCCCAAATTTTCGGGGCCATTTTGAGGCCCTAAACGATGTGTTTTGGCACGGTAGCACCTAACATGTAGGAAAAGGTAGATGCTAGGTCGAACAAAATGTGTATTCCTCATCTACCATGCCTAGCATGTAGGAAAATGTTGGTGTTGGGCTGAACAAAATGTGTATCCCTCAGCTAGACCTTTCTGACGGTGTATTGAGCACCCCAAACGGAGATCATATGCAAAAATTATGCCCCTGGGAAGTTGATGTATCAACTAACAACATCAGGGCCCACAAAATTTTTGGCATTTCATCTTCTAGGGTTAGGGTTTTTTAGTTTTAGGGTTTTCTCATTGATGCTTTATGTTAAAAGGCATTTACAGCCTCTTTGTAATCAACTTCTTGTGAATGAGTGTAGCCAACACATCTCTCCCTTCAGAGATAAGCTACCGCCATTCTAGCTAGCTTGTGTGATTTGCATTTTACAGTCTTTTTTATTCCAGACAATCATTATTAGAATTTGAGTTTTTTTGTATTATTGTGTTCCTTGCAATATATATGCATATTTCCTTGTTATATCACTATTATATCTCTTCCTTCATGTCCTTCTCAATATAAACTGGATCAGTGGTATCAGAGAAATCTACTCTTTATTGTTTCTTTGTGCATGTCCCTGAGGAGGTCAGGCTACTAAGAGTTGGGTCTTGAACTAGTTAAGCTTGGGGAAGAATGCTCCCATTGGCCCAAGAAGCCTCCTATGGAAGAAGAAAAGAGAGACAATAGAGTAGGAGATCCTATCAAAATGTTGCTCGAGGAATCCCTCACATAACAAAAAAACAAGACGATGGATAATTTTTCCTAGATCCTTTGACGGTTACCAACAACAACGGAGGAACCATCAACCAGTAGTCACTTCGGAGGTGTGATGCCCTTTAAGGTACAAGTTAACTTTGATATTACTTTATTTGAAGGCCAAATAGATTCCAACACTTTGAAAAAATGTTAAGCCTGCTAGAGGGTTATTTCTCAGTCCAAAATTTTTCCAATAGTGAAAAAATCACCTTCGCGCTCCTTAAGTCCCTTCTCCATGTCAAATATTGGTGGGAGACTTACTGTGAGAAACATGTCAAAGATGAGTCTACAATGTTTGGGCCAAGACCCACTTGGGAGGATTTTGTTGATGCCTTCAAGGATCAATAGTACCATGTTGGAAACTATTATGAAAAGTACACAAAATGAATAACTCTGCATCAAGAGAGATATGAGATGATGCCAGAGTACACCAACATATTCCATACCTTGCACACAAAGTTGGGTATTAAAGACTCTGAGAAACACCTAGTTTTGAAGTACCACAGTGGCCTACATAGGCACATACAAACATATATGGAGTTTTTGTACATCTCCTCAATTAGAGCCACTTACCAATATGTTGTCAAGATCGAGTGGAAGTTGAAGAAAAATAATAAGTGTGACTTTGTTTCTGCAAACCCATTGCAACAGACACACTGTAAAGGTAGCCCTAACTCCCAGGGAAAAGAGAAAAGCAAGGATGGCTATCCCCAGGACAACCAATCCAAGCCACCAACAAAGTAGGGTAATGGGAAGTCAAAGAAGGACACTGGAAAGTGGTGCAAGTTCCAAAAAATCCCTTGGCACAATATTGATGAATGTCACTCCAAACAATCATTGTTGGCTAAGACAAAAGCCTCAGGGTCGGATGTTGACTCAGACTCTGATTCAAAACAGAAAAAAGAAAAACAAATCATTGGCATAGAACCCATTGTCACCATCAGTAACACAAAATTCCACCCAGAGAAACCAAAGGAGCCTGAAGAAGGGGAGCTTCTCTTCCACTCACAAATGTGGGTGAAGGCGACCCCACTCCATTTCATTATTAACAACGATAGCCAAAAGAACCTAATCTCAACAGAGGTTTTCAAGAGGTTGAACCTAACAATGATGCCACATCCTCAACCAGACACCATTGTTTGGCTCATCCAAGGACGAGACTTCCACGTCATCCAACAATGTCACTTGCACTACGACATCAAACCCTTCAAAGATGATGTATTGTGTGAGATTTCCCCCCTTGAATTTTGTTCAATGTTTTATTAGGATAACCATATATGTGGAAGCATCATGTTGTTTATGAATCTAGGCCCCATAGTGTCATTATTACTTTAGGAGGCCATCTCTACAAGGTACCAGAGGCAATCCCAACTATTGTGGTCTCTTTGATCTCCATGAAGAAATGTAGAAAGGTGGTTTCTTAGACTGGGAGATTTTTCCTCTTTATGGTTCGGTCAAACTATGAATGAAAGGTCACTGCAACTGCCAAAACCTTTGCATGGGGTCTCTCTACATAGAAAAAACAGGTGGACAAGATAGTAGAAGAGCACAAACACATATTTTCCTCACCTACTGGCGTGCCTTTGCACTATTAGTTAAAGCACTCAATTGATTTGACACCTGATGCTCCTCTTCCTAATGACCCTATATACAAAAATTATATTATGAAGAATGAAGAAATCAAATGCTAGATCCAAGAACTAATTCTGAACAACCAAATCAAATCAAGATCCTCACCTTGTGGGAGCCCAATTTCTCTAGTACAAAATAAGGATGGGATATGGCAACTTTGTATTGATTACAGAGCCCTGAACAAGATCACTTTCAAGAACCGATACCCAATCCCCCAAATTTATGGTCTTCTCGATCAATTCAAGGGAGCCAAAATTTTCAATAAGATTGATATGAAGTCAGGCTACCACCAAGTGTCGATTAAGCTAATTGATGTATGGATGATAACCTTCAAGTATAGAGAAGGTATCTCCAAGTGGTTAGTCATGCCTTTCATCTTGACTAATGCCTCGACCAGATTCATGCTAATTATGGATGATATGTTGCATCCATTCACAAAATCCTTTTTGGTTGTATATCTGGATGGCATCCTCATCTTTAACAAAGCCTGGGAGGAACATTTGAAGCAAATTCAATAGGTCTTGGGCACCCTGCGACAACACAAGTTATATGCCAATTTGGAGAAGTTTTCCTTCGACATGCAAAGAATCCAATATTTTGGATACATCATGGATGAGTAGGGTGTGCATGTGGATCCAACGAAGATCCAAGTCATCTATGATTGGCTAGCCTCAAAGACATTGAATGAGCTTTGCAGCTTCTTGGGCCCTGGAAACTTCTATTGCAGGTTTGTGTTGGGGTTCTCTCATATCACTTGGGCCCTAATCCAGGTGACCAAGGGTGGAGCGAAGGCCAAGATTGTTTGGGTTGCATCCCAACAAAAATAATTCGAGGATTTGAAACTTCACCTCTGCTCAGCACCAGTCCTTATTATTCGATACCTACAACAACCATTTGAGATTTAGACAGATGCTTCAAATTATGATATCAGTGTAATCCTCACTTAGCATGGGAATTTGGTTTCCTCCATGTCCTTCTCAATATAATCTGGATCAATGGTATCAGAGAAATCTACTCTTTATTGTTTCTTTGTGCATGCCCCTGAGGAGGTCAGGCTACTGAGAGTTGGGTCTTGAACTAGTTGAGCTTGGGGAAGAATGCTCCCATCAGCCCAAGAAGCTTCCTATGGAAGAAGAAAAGAGAGACAATAGAGAAGGAGATCCTATCAAATTGTTTCTCGAGGAATCCCTCACATAACAAAGGAATGAGATGATGGATAAATTTTCCTAGATCCTTCGACAGTTACCAACAACAATGGAGGAACCATCAACCAGTAGTCACTTCGGAGGTGCGATGCCCTTTAAGGTACAAGTTAAATTTGATATTACTTTATTTGAAGGCCAGATAGATTCCAACACTTTGGAAAAATGTTAAGTCTACTAGAGGGTTATTTCTCAGTCCAAAAATTTTCCAATAGTGAAAAAATCACCTTCGCGCTCCTTAAGGCCCTTCTCCATGTCAAATATTGGTGGGAGACTTACTGTGAGAAACATGTCAAAGATGAGTCTACAATGTTTGGGCCAAGACCCACTTGGGAGGATTTTGTTGATGCCTTCAAGGATCAATAGTACCATGTTGGAAACTATTATTAAAAGTACACAAAATGAATAAATCTGCATTAAGAGAGAGACGAGACGATGCTAGAGTACACCAACATATTCCATACCTTGCACACAAAGTTGGGTATTAAAGACTCTGAGAAACACCTAGTTTTGAAGTACCACAATGGCCTACATAGGCACATACAAACATATATGGAGCTTTTGTACATCTCCTCAATTAGAGCCACTTACCAATATGTTGTCAATATCGAGCGGAAGTTGAAGAAAAAGAATGAGTGGGACTTCATTTCTGCAAACCCATTGCAACAGATGCACTGTAAAGGTAGCCCTAACTCCCAGGGAAAAGGGAAAAGAAAGGATGGCTATCCACAGGACAACCAATCCAAGACACCAACAAAGTAGGGTAATGGGAAGTCAAAAAAGGACACTGGAAAGTGGTGCAAGTTCCAAAAAATCCCTTGGAACAATATTGATGAATGTCACTCCAAACAATCATTGTTGGTTGAGACAAAAGCCTCAGGGTCGGATGCTGACTCAGACTTTGATTCAGAATAGAAAAAGGAAAAATGAATCATTGGCATAGAACCCATTGTCACCATTAGTACCACAAAATTCCACCCAAAGAAACCAAAGGAGCCTGAAGAATGGGAGCTTGTCTTCCACTCACAAATGTGGGTGAAGTAGACCCCACTCCATTTCATTGTTAACAACGATAGCCAAAAGAACCTAATCTCAGCAGAGGTTTTCAAGAGGTTGAACCTAACAATGATGCCACATCCTCAGCCAGACACCATTGTTTGGCTCATCCAAGGACGGGACTTCCACGTCAGCCAACAATGCCGCCTGCACTATGACATCAAACCCTTCAAAGATGATGTATTGTGTGAGATTTCCCCCCTTGAATTTTGTTCAATGTTTTATTAGGATAACCATATATGTGGAAGTGTCATGTTGTTTATGAATCTAAGCCCCATAATGTCATTATTACTTTAGGAGGCCATCTCTACAGGGTACCACAGGCAATCCCAACTATTGTGATCTCTTTGATCTCCATGAAGCAATGTAGAAAGGTGGTTTCTTAGACTGGGAGATTTTTCCTCTTTATGGTTTGGTCAAACTATGAATGGAAGGTCACTGCAACTACCAAAACCTTTGCATGGGGTCTCTCTACACAACAGGAATAGGTGGACAAGATAGTAGAAGAGCACAAACACATATTTTCCTCACCTACTGCCGTGCCTTTGCACTATTAGGTAAAGCACTCAATTGATTTGACACCTGATGCTCCTCTTCCTAACAACCCTATATACAAAAATTATATTATGGAGAGTGAAGAAATCAAACGCTAGATCCAAGAACTAATTTTGAATAGCCACATCAAACCAAGCTCCTCACCTTGTGGGAGCCCAATTTCTCTAGTACAAAATAAGGATGGGATATGAAAACTTTGTATTGATTACAGAGCCCTGAACAAGATCACTTTCAAGAACCGGTACCTAATCCCCCAAATTTATGGTCTTCTCGATCAATTCAAGGGAGCCAAACTTTTCAGTAAGATTAATATGAAGTCAGGCTACCACCAAATGGCGATTAAGCTAACTGATGTATGGATGATAACCTTCAAGTATAGAGAAGGTATCTTCAAGTGGTTGGTCATGCCTTTCAGCTTGACTAATGCCTTGACCACATTCATGCTAATTATGGATGATCTGTTGCATCCATTCAAAAAATCTTTTTTGGTCGTATATCTAGATAGCATCCTCATCTTTAACAAACCCTGGGAGGAACATTTGAAGCACATTCAATAGGTCTTGGGAACTCTGCGACAACACAAGTTATATGCCAATTTGGAGAAGTTTTCCTTCGACATGCAGAGAATCCAATATTTTGGATACATCATGGATGAGTAGGGTGTGCATGTGGATCCAATGAAGATCTAAGTCATCTATGATTGGCTAGCCTTAAAGACATTGACTGAGCTTTGCAGCTTCTTGGGCCTTGGAAACTTCTATTGTAGGTTTGTGTTGGGGTTCTCTCATATCACTTGGACCCTAATCCAGGTGACCAAGGGTGGAGTGAAGGCCAAGTTTGTTTGGGTTGCATCCCAACAAAAATCATTCAAGGATTTGAAACTTCACCTCTGCTCAGCACCAGTCCTTATTATTCCATACCTACAACAACCATTTGAGATTTAGACAAATGCTTCAAATTATGATATCGGTGTAGTCCTCACTTAGCATAGTAATCTGGTTTCCTATCACAATGAAACACTATATGATGTTCTTCGCAGATACCCCACCTACGACAAAGAGATGTACTCCATTGTGTAGGCATGTTGACAGTGGAAGCATTGCATTCTGGGGAAATAAATGATCATCCACACTAATCACAGGCCTATGTAATTCATCAAGATAGAAGGAAAGCTACATAATGATCTCCATCAGAAGTGGTCCGCGTACATACAGAAATTCCACTTGAACATCAAATACAAGAAGGGAAACACCAACCATGTCACAAATTTCCTTAGTCAACCCTCGATTGTGGTGCTAAGAACATTTATTAACTCTTGTGGGAAAGAGACATCCGGGTGGCCACAATTATACAAGAGACACTCTAAGTTTTCTTCTACTTATGAGACATTGAGTGCAAGAAAACTAATTCTAGACTTTCATCTCCAAGATGGAATGTTATTCCATCTAAGCCATCTTTTTGTTCCTTCATGCAAATGTGAAAAACTGATTTGGTAAGCTCATTATAGTCGAACGACAGTACACTTTGGTGTGGTTAAAATAGTGGCAGTACTGCAAAATAATTTTTATTGGATAAACTTCAATAAGATTTTTGCAAGTACATCAGATCCTGCACTTCCTGAGCCATTTCTAAGCCTATCATCAAGAAATAGGGGCTACACACCCCTCTTCCTACTCCATTTGGGCCTTGGGAGTCCATCTCCATGGATTACATGTTTGGTATGCCTTCAACCAAGCATGAGAATGACTATGTCTTCATGGTCATTGATCGATTCTCTAAGATGCAGTTTTGGCACCTTGCAAGAAGAGAATCACAACCAAGGCCACTGCCAAGATCTTCTTTGAATGTGTTTGGGTTCATTTTGGGCTCCCACAGAACATTATTTTAGATCAAAACAATAGGTTCCTGAGTAATTTTTTGTCTATCCTATGATCAATGATGGACACCAAGTTGACCAAATTGACTGCCTACCACCCACAGATTGACGAAAAAACATAGGTAGTCAACAGAATGATTTTCCATATCCTGGGGATGTACAATTCCAAACATCCATGCACATGGGATGAGAGCCTTCCTTATGTTCAACATATCTACAATAGAGCCATCCACATCTCTATTGGCCACAACCCTTTTCAGGTGTGCTTGTGGTTCCAACCATTACCCCCCATTGATGTAGATTTGACCATTGCAGCTACAAAGGAAGAGTCCTCCCATGCTCAGACTAAGGCTGATCGAGTAGCCAAATTTGTTGAGTGAATCCATCACATCCAACAAAAAGGTTCATGGTATTTTCTAAAAAGCCAATGCCAAGTACAAGAAGCACCACGATTAGCATCGGGTACCACCAAGTTTAAGGTGGGAAATAAGGTATGATTGCATTTACAGAAAGTGCATGCCATAAGACCCCATCAGAAGCTAATCCCACTCGAATATGGGCCTTACACCATCACCAAGGATATGGATGAGAATGATTTTTAATGAATTATTCCTCCTTTCCTTGGATTGCACTCAGTATTTATTGTGGAACTACTTCGACTATATTTTCTACCTCTCCTAGACACTTTGAATGTTGTCGATCACTTTGCCCCTATAGAAATCAATCCTGGCTTCATTGGACAGGTGACAATTGATCAGATTATGGACACCAAGATAAAGGGCACCCACCAACATAACATCCAACTCTATCTGGTCGTCAAAGTAGGGAAATTTCTTCACTAGGGAAAGTGTCTCACCAAGAATCAGATTCAGTAAAAGTTTCCCCGTGTGATGGAGAAAATTGATGAAATGGGGACCATTTCTTCCTGGGGGGGAGGACTAATCTAGGTGGATACTAGTGGCCACCCACATGTTCCACTAATTTAGAATGGTTCCACATCTTGACAAATTTTCTACAGTTTTTCAGGTCCCAAACTTCTAGGGCCATTTTGAGACCCTAAATAACATTTTTTTTTGGCACAACAACGTCTAACATGCAGCCAAATGTAGATGATAGGCTTACTGAAATGTGTACTACTTGGCTATACCTTTTCAACAATGTACCGATCTCCCCAAGCGAAGATTGAATGAAAAAGTTGTGCCCTCGGGGAACTTGACGTATCAACTAACCACATCGGGGAACACAAACCTTTTGGAGTTTCATATTCTGTGTTTAGGGTTTTGGATGTTTAGGATTTTCTCATTGATGATTTATGTTAAAAGGCCTTTCTAGTCTCTTTTTAATCAGCTTCTTGTGAATGAGCGTAGCCGACACATCTCTCTCTTAAGAGATAAGTTACAACCAATATAGCTAGCTTGTGTGCTTTGCATCTTAGATTCTTTTGTATTCCAAACAATCATTAATAAAATCTGAGTTTTGTTGTACTACTGTGTTCCCCGCAATATCTATGTGTATTTCCTTGTTATATCTATGTTATATCTATGTTATATCTACGTCGTCATGTCATTCTCAATATAATTTGAATCAATGGATGACCCTTGGTCGTGTCATGATGGACATACATAGTGGAGATGACTTGATCGTCATTTGCTTGACATTGTATGGATGATTATGTGGTATTCTTCCTTGGAGCATTGGACACCTAGACAAGTTAGTGACTCCTTCATTAATTGCACACATGGAGGTTAGTTATTTTCTTAGGAGAACGATTTTCCTTGGAGGAGCATTGGGCATATTGGAAGAGGGCATTGTGCCCTAGATGACATGGGGACACTTGGTTTCTTGGATGGAGTCTTGTGCTTGACTTGAGGATTCTTGGGTTGAGGGAGTGATCATGTAGGTGGGATGGACCTGGAGGAGCACATGGCTTAGCTGGAGCTTTGGAGGCTTGAGGAGGTGGAGCATTGGACACATCTCATGGAGAATTCATTCCTTGGACCTTTCTTGTTGGACATATTTACCTTGGATCTTGACATGTGTCACTAATAAATGGAGCTCTCCTACTGTGAGGCTACTTGTGTAGATTTAGGTTGCTTGTAGTAGACTAGGTCCAATTTATATTGTTGGCCTCCCTTATCTCTCATGTAAATAGAGGAAGGAGAGATTCCCTTTCCATCTCTTGTATCACAAAATCATAAAGACTCCAAGACAAGTACATAAATATTGTAGGTACATACATGAATAGTTCATTATTATGAAGGCTCTCTCCTCCCTTTATGTGAGATAGATTGAGGTCAACAATAGAAAAGTGGACTAGGTCCAAAACAACCTACTCTAAGTCACTAGATTGGGTCCACAAGTGGAGCACTCCTCTACCAAGAGAGTACGCATCACTAGGTGGTTGGGTACTACCTCCCAAGTGAAGTTCTCTCTAAGCTCAACCTTGACATGTTAAGTACTCCTCATCATAGGGTTGAATGCTCCCCAAAATACTTTGTTATGAACACACATGTACATATAAATAGATATAAATAGATTAATGATTAAATAATAATAATTAAATACTCAACTAACTAAATATGTTATGAAGAGACACCTTCTTTGATCAAAATCTGGACCAGGGGTCAAAATTTTGCTCAAAATTCAAAGTGCTCGGAATGCGATGAAAACAGTGCCATTGCGTCCATCTCGTCTTCCTGATTCTGGCAGTATATTTACTTTCTCAAACGGAGTTCGTATGGAGAAGATATCGCGATCTGTTCGCCAAGGCAAACAGGCAAAATTTTTGGATGCTGACTGTACCTGTCCGTACAGTCTGTACAGGACACATGGCAAGACCGTACAGTGGTGATGTGGCAGAGCTGTACAGTCTGTATGATGACCGTATAGTGGTGATGTGGCAAGTTTTTATTGGTTGATGATCGGCGAATCAAGAGCTGACACATGTCCATTTTTCGGCAAATGATATGAGAACACGTGGCCCAATCGGTGGGCGCCACGTGTCACTCAGTATTTGGTTGATTGGTTAGTTTAATAAAATCTCATGGAGGCCATGGGGTTCGACCCCCGGACCTCCCCACTGATGTAATGCTTTAACACAATCTGCTAACCAACATGCCGCCCATTGATGCTTGTTATAAATACGGGTTTCAATGTATTTGAATTCAATTTTTGTATTATTCGGCGGGGGGGTAGGGCCGGGGCTTAGCCCCGACCCCCGGTTCTAAACATTTTTATATGACCCTCGCATACGACCATTTGCGCAGAGTTATTGCGCGCGGGTTTATAACCATATAGCCCGTGGATTATATGACATTGCAATTTGTATTATATACATATATCGCGGGGTTTAGAACTATAACCCACATTTTACACCATTTATAATATGCGCGGGGTTATTCTATGTAAACTGTGGTTTTTTTCATATGACCGGAGCACGGGAAGGAGTTAGCACAGTTGCACGGTTTTATAACCGTTAACCACCTTTCAGCGTTTGAGCGCGGTCATATGTGCCATACGACCAGGTGCCGAGGCGGTTAGGGGCTGGAGGCGCCCTAACTATTCTACGGTTTGCACCATTGGCGCGATTGCGTCTGGTTCCAGGTTTTAACGCGTATTTTGGAGCGTGTTCTTGGTGGATGCACACAGAGGTGCGTTTTGGCGAACCAGTTTCAACAAGCTTGAAGGAGGAAAATGGAGGAGGCCTAACTTCTTCATTTTTTGGCCGATTGAGGTGCCGTAAAAGCCCAGACAGGGGTTTTGGGATGCTGGGAATCCATTGGTACTATTATCAAGGCCATTTGAAGACTTATTCTGTAATATTTTCACCATTGAAGTTTCAGCAAGCTCCAGGGAGTTTGAAGCCCTCACTGATCGAGGACATGGTTTGGTGAGCCTATGTTTGTTTTCTGTGATTTAATAATCATGTTTGGCTAATTGATATGCTATGAACACATTGGGACAGGTTTCAGAGGCTTTTGAGGACTTTTACAGGTGTTTTTTCCAAAGAGAAGCTCAGGGAAGCTTATGGCCACATGTAGAAGAGGTCATGCCCGGATGAGCCATGATCCGTTTTCAGAGTTGTATTAGTCAATTTTGGGGTTTTTATGTGTTCTGATATCAATGGTACAGTTTGTTTTTCCATTGGAGTTGAGAAGCATCTTGTAAAATAACTTTTGACTAATTAATCCCAGAGAGCCAAGCCCATTATGGAGGCTCAAGGAGATGTAGCCCGTAGGGGGGTGAACTCCTTTATCAGCTTGTTCTTGTTGTGAGTTTGATGGTTTATTTGCTGCAAGTTGTGTTGTTGTGTATTTGTTTTAAATACATATTTAACCATCTAAAATAACAATTCCTCACACATAAGCATTTACAAAAAGATACATGAACTTAACACATAAGTTTATTTTGCATATTTATACACATGAAGCAAGGTCCTTTAAAGTTTATTTTAATGAAGTAGAGGGTGCTTGCATAGCATAACAAGTCAGCCTTCTATTTTCAGATCATTCTTGATGAAAGGTCATGCCTGTTATGAAAGGGCACCCCTATGTGGGTATATATATACAACCCTCAGTTCTCATTTGTAATAATCTCATACTAGTTTATTTATTCTCATATACATTTATATTATTTATTGTCCTTATGGATATCTTTATATTCCAAGTATTTTGGATATTTACATAGTGAATTGGGTTGGTTCACCACATAGGCTCCCAAGATCAATTCTCTTCCTCCACATGTGTAATTGGGCTCACAAGAAACCTTCATTGAAACACCCCTCCAAGAGAGACTCCCTCAAGGCAAGCGCTCTACCTCCACTTGTGTGCCATGTGGTCCCATGCTCCTAGGCCTAATTGCCCTTCCTCCTCATGTTGAATGGTCCTCCATAGTATAGCTACACCTTCTATGCTAATCACCTATCCTTCTCCACATGCATCCATGTAAAATATGTCATGTGCGACACAAATAAATACCTCCACGATAAGTGTGCCTCCTTTAGCATATATCTCAAGGATGGGAATCCACCTATAATAAGCACTTCAAATGTCAATCAACTGAAATAGTCTAAGATACAATAAGGGGATAAGGTTTCACCATGCATCCCACATCACATTAATCACACCCCTATCATGGTGTAAACACTTTCATATAAATCCAAATGCTAACACTCCCTCTTTGTGAGGAAAATTCTTTCTCCAACACGAGTCTTCTCCCCCCTGAATCTCAACTGAACATGCCTTCTACAAATGTGAATATGCTACAGTCTTAGAATCAATCATGCTACCAAAGATTTTGTAACAAACCAAGATACTATCACTGCATCTAAAATCTCCAAATAACATTGACCACATGTGAATTTGAATGAAACATAACCCTGCACTAACAACAGCTTACCAAACTCCATTATCCCCTCAATTCAACTTCACAAGCCATAAGCTTCTCGCACCACATTATAAGCTAATCAAAATTCCTGCAAAGATAATACCAACTACACAAGACCAAGACAAGTGTAATAAACCAAAGATAAAAATATGCAAAAGTCTCATCCCTTATGAAATACCAAGTCTGTAATGCAAAAAATATCCCACATAGGGATTTCAAAAAACTATAAACATGGATATCTCATCTATGCACCTCAAAACCTTTGGCAACTAAAGCTAAATCCTCAACAAGGTCAATCCCCTCTTTCTAAGAAAATCCAACAACCATATCTTTGTACTCCTTAATACTCCCATCACCTGCAAGCTTGGATTGAATCATTGGTTCCATAATAGGTTTGAACCTATCTCTATGGCATCCTGCCATACATGCTTTGCATATGGTTCCTCAAAACTAGAAGGTACACCCAACTTCTTGTTGGCATTTACATGAGCCATAATATCAACAAGTAACCTGTAAAGGCCACCATCTTTCACATCCCTAGTCAATGTCCATGGAATTTCTAGATTACAATCATTGTTAGTGCACTATTGATCTTTAAAAGAAATTCTACATTGAAAAAATTTCATACAAGAAAAATAAACAGATTTGTCATACATTGAAACCATGTGGAATGGAAATAACACACAGTAAGCCCTACGTGTCTTCTTATTTCCTTGAAAGTGCATTTTCCACAACATTATGTTTTCCTTTTGTAGATAATTTCGAATTCATAACCTAGCATGTTTGTAACCCATTTGTTTTATTATTCTGAAGATAATCATTGTTCTAATAAGTACTTCAAACTATCATGATCTATTTTATCTTGAAGTGTCTTCCTACTAGGTAAGGGAACCATTTCTTAACTACATGTAATATGGCCAACATTTCCTTTTCATAAATGGGTTTAAGTAAGTTATTTTCTTTAAACCAGTTTCTTTCAAAGGCAAGAGGCCTTCCTTCTTGAATTAAAACTACACCAATGATAGTCCCTAAGGCATCAAACTCCACAACAAAGGTTTATGTGAAGTCAAGCATGGCTAAGATAGGAGTTGTACACATAGCCTCCTTAAGTTTTTCAAAATCTTTGATTTCTTCTTCAATCCATTTAAATGTCTCCTTTTTTAATAACACTATTAGAGGTGCTTCTATTTGACCATAATTCTTGAAAAACTTGCAGTAATAGCCCGTCAATCCCAAGAATCCTCTAAAATTCTTCAAGGTTTTGGTAATCGAACATTTCATCACATCTTTAATTTTGTTAGGGTCCACTTTCACAACTTCGTGAGATACAATATGACCCAGATATTCCACTTCCTAAACCTCAAAGGCACACTTGGTAGGCTTCACATAAAGTTGTTTCTCTTTCAATAGTTTTAAGACCATGTCAATTTATTGTACATGCTCTTCCCAAGATTTGTTGTAGATTAGTATATCATCAAAATATACTAACACAATTTTTCTAATCAAGGGTTTGAAAATAGAATTCATCAATCTTTGAAATGTGGAAAGTGCATTAGTAAGGCCAAACGACATCACCAAAAAATATATATGACCATGTTGTTTTGGAGATGTCCGAAGTGGAGATCCAACTTGGTAAAAAATAAATCTCCTTGCAATTCATTGATGATAGGAATAATAAACTTATCTTTAATGGTCATTTTGTTGAGATCTATATAATCTAGATGCATATTCCATGAACCTTCCTTTTTGTAAACCATCACCATTCATGGTGAAGAGAAAGCACTTTGTCTAGGTTGAATGATGTCATCCTCTAACATGTCTTGAATCATATGATCAATCTCACTCTTTTGTGCTTATGGGTACCTGCAAGGCCTAATGTTAGGTGATATACTGCTCAATTGCAAATGCATAGCATGGTAATGATCTTGACTAGTGGAAGACCATTAGGTATATCTCCAAATACCTTGAAATGATTGTTGATAACTTTTTGAAGATCCACAGGAGTAGAAGGTCTAGATGTTTAAATATCTAGTGAGCATAATTGTGCACTGTTACAACATGGTGTCATGTGTTTAGCAATTTTTTCATGTTGTTAGAGCTTATCACATTAGAGGGTTTCCCTTGGATACCTATGAGTTCAATTTCCTTTCCTTCCAAGGAAAATTTAATGACAAGTTCTTGAAAATTAAGAGCCATTGTTCCCAATGATTGTAACCATTGGATCCCTAATACAACATCAATTCCACCCATTTGGATTGCAATCATTCGACTATCCAATAAATACTCTCCCATAGTGAGCTTAATATTGTTACACTTCCCCAAAAAAATTATGGTTCCTCCATCTACAATCATTATTTGAAACTTTGGTGCTAGATATATAAAGAAATTGAGAAGTTTGTCTAATTTGCAATTAATGAGGTTATGGGTATTACTAGAGTCAATCAACACTTAACTTTTTATTTTTTATATATCCTTCTATCTTGAGATCTTGAGGAGTGATGATGCCAAGTAATGCAGGATGAGACAAGATATTGTTTGAGTAGTCAATTCTAGATCTTTCCATGGTTCTAGTTCTTGATCTTCTTTCTCTTCACAATCTATGTATAATAATTTCCTCTCACTACATTTATGCCCCTTACTGTACTTGTTCTCAAAATTGAAACATAGTCCCTTTTCTCTTCTTTCATATTTTTTTTGGGGTGTCAACCTTTTAGGTTAAGTGAGGTTAGGAGAGGGAACATGGTTCTATCTATAGTTGTTATTGGTCACCCTTGTAGTAGTCATATTTTTACTTTCCACTTTACTTACCACACTGAAAGAATGCTCCAAGTATTTAGGTTTGAATAGATGCAACTCATGTTGAATGCTCTCCTTTAAAGTGCTCATAAAGAGATCTAGCAAATTATCCTATGGAATGTTCTTTACCCTGAGATTTAGCATTTGGAATTGTTGAATGTTCTTTGTAATTGGACCTCTCTACCAAGGATTTATCAATTGGTTAAAGAATGTGTTGCTATTAATATCCCCATAATGTGTTATCAATCCATCCATAAAAATGGACCAAGAGACAATAGAATCATGTGTTCCTTCACAAAGCCTATTATTGGACTAATTGGTAGGTGCGGACACTAACTGATCTCCCTAGATCCACCTAGATCTAGAACAAAACACACCAGAACATGACACTTTCCTTAAGTTTTAAATATTGAATTTACTAACTAAAGAGGGATGGGTGACATACCGTTTAAATGTCGCTTCCTCTCACCATCACCATCCTAGCTCCATTCCAACGCTCATACAATGATGAACTTGTAAAAGAATGCAACCAACCAAAGTGATAGTAATAGCATAAACTCAATATAAACCTATGTATGTGATCAATAAATCATACAATAAAACAGAACAAGCTTTATAGGAAAGAATCATATTACTATATCATATTAAATGTGAAAGAGAGATTACAACCATGGCCTTGATGTTGTAAGGTCCCTTCCAATTGTCCTTCGTTCCCCACACACTTTCACTCCAAGAATTCTGAGAGCATAGATTCGATGATATTCACAATCTATCTTGACAAAGCAAATCTCAAAGCCACTCCAACCAAGCTAATAATTCCAAGCCAAACAAAGCTAACAAGATCAAGAACCCCTTCTCAATGAGAGCTCCTCTCCTTTTATAAGTTGAAGAGGATAAGGTGAGGAGGTTAGGATGATCCCACCAAATCATGAAAGCGAGTAAGATCCAAACCATTCGGATGCCACCTCACCATGGAAGTTTCTCCTTCTAGAAGATTCAAGAAAACGCTCGTTTTTCCCACGTGTAATCATTCTCGCACCTTGCCTATATAGAAGCGTGTGAACTGTTCGCACCCTAGATATGATGCAACCTACGAGAATCAGGCATTCTCACACCCTAATACATAGGTAGCCTGCGAACCTCCTTTTTAATAAGGTTTTTACACAGGAGAATGCAACTTCTTTTCTCAGGAAAAGTTCTTCTCTCTTCTTTCTTCAAGAACTCAGGCCACTGACCCTTCTGAAAGCAACATATAGGTTTACATCATTAACGATCATAGGGATTATGAAAATAATGTGTAACAGAGAGCCCCCCAAAGTATGAAGTTAGAACAGAGTGATAGATGAAATACTTTGTCGAGTGTGTATAGGGAACAAGGAACAATCAGTCGGAAACCTACCAACAAACAAGGAAATACAGTACAATAATATATCATCACTGAGGTAGGCATTCCCATACTCAGAATACAAATGACTCAAAGCATAAATGTCAACATGTGAAGATCCATGTCAAGTAAGACAGGTCATGGCCACGAAACATACATTGTGGATCCACGCCGATATGACTCAAATATGAACATAGCCACCAAAAATACACTGTGGATCTATGTGTTAAAGACTCAAATTTGAACATATCCACCAGACATACAATATGGATCTATGTGACAGTACACTGAATATACTCCAACGCAACCTGGATCTATCAGAAAATATCTAGGGTCTTCATCTCCACCACTCTATAGTACGAATCTAACCATTTGAATACATGTGATGAAGTTGAAGATGGTAGAAACCACTTGATTACCGGTCATTAGTGTATATCGTTAACAAGTGCGAGGGAAATCACCATTAATGTCAATGACTCCCAAGGTACACTAGTACAATCCAATGAATGTGA
>JZKD02S1672665.1:3008168-3020355 GCA_000966675.3 Picea glauca
TAACTCTGCCAGTCTCAATGCGACCTCGTGATTGACCCTTGTGTTAGAAGGGCTTCCCAGGACAAAATGTAATAAGTGGATTTAACTGCTCCCTAACTCAAGATTCTATGTTTGTGTGCAACTTTGGAAAGTTATCTTTCACACCTATTCCAAAGCCCTACAACTAATCTAATGTAGGTTTGCTACCAAAAAAGATAAAAATGTCTAATCAGTTTTTTATAAGCGCTTTATTTTATGGCTGTTGTTACTCAATAGGAAAATGGCGTGGACAATATGGTGTTTTGACCAACTCAAAAGTTATGCAAAGAGATGAAGATGCAATTTTTTCATTTCGATGAAAGCTATGCTACGAGAAGGAAAAAACATTTATCGTTCCCAGATGCACAATGTCCCAAAATATTAAAGTTCATCAATATCAAGATTCTCAAGAAATGAGAAAAAGGTATTGAACACCAATGCACGATTCATGCCCCCCCCCCGCGGCCATGAGGGGGAATTTTTTTCATAATTTAAGATAAAAAAATACCAAGAATCATGCAATTTCACTACTTGAAATGCAAGAATGCCCCAATCTAATATAAAGAAAGAAATTAAAAACCCAAACTAAAAATTTTCTTTTAAAGCGAACTATTCAGAAGAAATCTCATCTTTCCTTAAACAATTCTAAAGAAAACACACGCTTTGTAATTGAAAGACTCTCAAAGCAAGAGACTAATCTTTCAAAACCAAACAAAGCAAAAGTGGCTAAAAGAAATTCAAAGGATGTCAAGAAGACTATAAATAGATCAATATAGGGTCCAAAATTTTAATCCAGTTGATCAAAGCAAAACTGGGTCATCAAAAGATGACAAGACCCAATCCAAAAAATTTCACAAACAAGTTCGCAACCCAGCAATAGAGTGCAGTGAGAGAATTAGGTATTCTCGCAGGCTAGACATTGGTAGGGTGCGAGAAGTTCGCACATAACTGAACAGTAGGGTGCGAACATCAATGATTCTCGCATGCCACTAAAGGGTACAGTGCGAGAATGATTGTAAACAAGATTTTTTTTGAAAAAGGGCTAAATTTGAGTGAACTTTCAGATCCAGAGAGTCTAGATGGATCTACCACAGACTCAGAGACTAGAAAACAAGCAATCAAAGCAAGGGAAACTAGACTAACTAGGAAACAATCCGATCCCCAGTGGAGTCACCAATTTTGTTATCGGACTAATCGGTAGGTGTGAACACTAACTGATCTCCCTAGATCCACCTAGATCTAGAACAAAACACACCAGGACATGACGCTTTCCTTAAGTTTTAAATATTGAATTTACTAACTAAAGAGGGATGGGTGACATACCGTTTAAATGTCGCTTCCTCTCGCCATCGCCATCCTAGCTCCATTCCAACGCTCATAGAATGATGAACTTGTAAAAGAACGCAACCAACTAAAGTGATAGTAATAGCATAAACTTAATATAAACCTATGTATGTGATCAAGGAATCATACAATAAAACACAACAAGCTTTATAGGAAAGCATCATATTACTGTATCATATTAAATGTGAAAGAGAGACTACAACCATGGCCTTGATGTCATAAGGTCCCTTCCAACTGTCCTTCGTTCCCCACACACTTTCACTCCAAGAATTTTGAGAGCATAGATTCGATGATATTCACAATCCATCTTGACAAAGCAAATCTCAAAGCCACTACAACCAAGCTAATAATTCCAAGCCAACCAAAGCTAACAAGATCAAGAACCCCTTCTCCATGAGAGCTCCTTTCCTTTTATAAGTTCAAGAGGATAAGGTGAGGAGGTTAGGATGATCCCACTAAATCATGAAAGCGAGTAAGATCCAAACCATTCGGATGCCACCTCACCATGGAAGTTTCTCCTTCTAGAATATTTGAGAAAACGCTCGTTTTTCCCACGTGTAAGCATTCTCGCATCCTGCCTATAGAGCAGCCTGCGAGCTGTTCGCACCCTAGATATGATGCAGCCTGCGAGAATTAGGCATTCTCGCACCCTAATACATAGGCAACCTGCAAACCTTCTTTTTAATGAGTTTTTTACACAGGAGAATGCAACTTCTTTTCTCATGAAAAGTTCTTCTCTCTTCTTTCTTCAAGAACTTAGGCCACTGACCCTTCTGAAAGCAACAGATAGGTTTACATCATTAACAATCATAGGGATGATGAAAATAATGTGTAACAAAGCCCTTGGTACCAAACAAATTGATCATGTTTTAAATACAAGGATGCAAGGGTTACCTTTTGTAACAATGGTACTTGGTGTAGATCAAAGTGTTGATCCATATGGAATATTCATGTTATAGGATCTTTACCATCAAATTTTCTCATATCAACCTTGGGAATTTAGTATTTCCTTTGTGCCAAGTTGAACCCCCGATGATGCGGATCTTGGAGTGATGAATAATCATGATTCTTGGACTCAATCTTTGTATTCTTCACATTTGTTAAAATCTTCCCCATATGTGGTTGGAGTTCAATTATGTGTTTCTCCCTACTTTCATTATTTCCTTGCATCACAATATCACCTTTAGGGAACCTCTCATCTAGGGTGTGTAAGAGCATGGCTGACATGGAATTTTGAATTGTTCCATATTTTTATCTATTTCCCTTTTAATTAATTCTTGCAAATGTGTCAATCAACCTTTTCAACACAATGTCACCTATTTCATTAAATTGGTTCCTCAATAGGGATACTTAGTACCCTAAGTCTTCACTATTAGGTTTCATGTATGAGTTCTATGTAGTTTTAGCAAGAGTATAATTTTTTGGAGAACCCTTTTCCATGTGAGAAAATAAGAATGCTCCTGGTTTTTTCTCTTTATCAATTTTTTTTAATCACTAAAAATATATCTTTAAATAAAAAGTTAAGCTATTTTCAAGTTAACAAACCTTTAAAAACCTTGGCTTGTAGAATGTTTTGTTGGCCAACCTTTCTCCTGAATTATCTCTTAAATTTTGGCTGCTCCGGGTCTAAAATTTTGATCTATAGTAGTTTGATATGTGTTCTCTACAATGCCACAAGTTTTACCAAATTTCAATGTACCAAGACAAGGTTATGGTAACTTTCCCAAAACTTGTTTTATTTTTTCTCTTTCAAGAGAGAGAATTTGTATGTCATGACATGTGTCCAAATTTTTTGAAATACTTCTGAAATTTTGACTTGAAATACTTTGATGTGTCTTAATTCTAATGGAACTAGTAGCACTCAATTTGGACTTTTCTTGCTTCAGATGTGACAATTTTACCAATAATTCCTATTTGAGACTAGTTTTAGGACTAGTAAAAAATTGTGATTTCCACAACCTGTATTTATGAAATTATAGCAAACCAAAACCTAATTTTAGGACTACTCAAAAGCCCTAATTTCCATAGGCTATATCTCCGAAAATATAGTGAAACAAAATCTAATTTTTTTTTTGCAAGTACCTTACTATGTCTCCTCAAGCTCCCAAAAATTTTACGGCTTGAAACTATCCAAAAAAAATAAATTATAGCGAAAATACCATGATGATTCATTTGAAGGAGCCAAACCCAAGGATCCTATGCTCTTATGCCAAATTTTATGCACCAAAACACCCAAATGCCATAAAAAGAGAAACATAAGTAACTCCACACCTTGAGAATGAGAGAGAAGAATAAATGAGAAGCATATTCAAGGGGGAAACACCCTTTTACAATATAAAAAATGTATAAGAAAAGAGTGGGGGTGGGGGGTTTGACCCTACCATGGATGCCAGAGAGCCGCAGGAAGGTTGGTTTTCTTCAAGGTCATTCAATTGTATGATACATGTGAAAGAAATATTTTTCATTGATGAAATTGTAGATATCAATTATTAACATTGCAAAAGAAAAGTATGATAAAGGTATTTGAATCTGGGGTGCAGTAGGGGAGAGATCGTTTCGAGTAAAGGGTTTTCTAGATCAGAATCCATTATAAGACTTTATGTAGAAACATGGAACATTTATTGGATGTGGATTGGGAGGCGGAGGACGCATTGTGGGTGGAAGAGGGAATATTTATCTCAGATGAAGAGTATAAAAAAAGGGTCCAGAGTACCTTCGAGCCCTCCTTTCTCACAGATCTGGAAAGACATGTTGATGAGGTGACACCTCTCCCTTCAGCTGTCACCTCAAAGGAGCTTCCAAAGAACAACATAGGTGGAAGGGTGGGCTATGACATTACGACACCTCAAAACCCCAAAGTTATTTTTGTGGAAGAGGAGAAAACAAGGAAGAAGGGCTTGAAGCCATTTAAGGGCATTCCAAACCACACGATTACACAACGTTCTCTGGATAAACCTGACTATGCGGCTAAAATGAAGAGAAAAAATAAATCTTTGAATACACGACAATCTCAACCCTCATACGTCCTTAGAAAATATGTAGCCATGAATGGAATGTCGAGTTTGGATTCAAAAGCACTGGTGGGAAAGTTTTTATATATCAAAATGACCAAAGCCAAGCTGAAGAAATGGATTTCTTTTGACTGGAGACAGGTCCTGGGATACTGTCCTCGCTTCAGTTTACTTTCCAACTTCTGGATCATCTTCCACTCAATATTGGAGGAAGAAATGAACAAAATCACAGAGAAGACCTGGCTCATTGATAGGGGAGTCCTCATGCTGAAAAAATGGTCATCGAGTTTCAACCCTCACATAGAAGGGTTTATTAAACAGTGTATATGGATGCTCCTACTTGAGCTGCCCATAGAATATTGGGACCTTGAGGTGCTGAGAGGTTTGGGGGATTATTTTGGAAGTTTTTTGTATTTTTATGAGAGGGACCTAAGGTGGAACAATAAGCGCATGGCTTGGGTCTTGGTGGAGGTCGATCTGGATTTGGGCTTGCCGAAAGAAATTGAGATAATCATAGAAAAGGGATCGATTATTCAAACCCTAGACTATTGGCGAGATCCTTTTCGCTGTCATTTGTGTAGGTGCACTGGTCATATTAAAGACGATTTCCCATTCCTTTCTAGAGAAAGTCGGTCATTGGAGACTGAAGAAGAAGCTATTTTTGGAAGTGTCACAGAAAAGGATCAGAGGGTTCTGCCACAACCTTTCCAATCACTGGAGCTAGACTCTTTCATTGGTAAGTTAAATACCTTCTTCCCCAACTTCTTCAATTCACTTGTTGAGGAAGAAATTTTATTGCTGAGTACACATGAGGAGTGGCTGGTAGGTATTTTTGAAGGATTTTGGGATATCTTATTGGAGAAATTTAGGGCTAATTTTACCCCTGTTCCCTCGGAACGCCCTTCCTAGATCACCCCTCCATTGACAGAACCCTTGGAGTCTTCATTACCTCTTTCTTCTCCTTTGGAAGATTCTTTGCCCCTTAGTCTACCCGCACTTCCCCATACGAACCCTTAAAAGGCCTTATCCTCTCCTATCCCTTCGAACACATTTTTACTCTCCTATCAAGACGAAACCTCCTACAAGGAAATTATGACCAAGGTCCCCCTTTAGACCTTCAATTCCCATTCAGGAAGCCCAAGTACATTAGATCTAACCAATGTCACTGTTCAGAAGAAACCAAAGAAAAATCCTTTTATAAAAAGGAAAAAGGACCTAGGGGTTGTTGAAGGAGGGTTGTCAACCTCCCCCATCCTGACTTCACCAAACCCTTGCAATGTTTCTTCACTTTCTGGGCCTCTTAGAGCAACTAGCCCTGCTAAGAGGGTTCTTTAATGTTAATCCTTTCCCTTAACATTAGGGGGGTTTGGGGTGCCTCCAAGTTGCTATCCCTCAAGGAGTTTTTGTTTTCAACCAAACCTGATATAGTGTTTTTACAAGAGACAATGGTGGACCATCTTCTAGCCAAAGATTTTTTCCTAAAAGTTTTTCCTTCTTGGAATTGTGTTGCAACTGATTCCATTGGCTTATCGGGGGGTTTATTATCTAGGTGGAACCCTCATGTGGGTTGTCTTGAAGTTTTTAGTTTATATTTGGGGATTTTTTTGGAAGGAAGGATTTCAAATCTTCCCGTCCCAGTGAAGATGTTGAACTACTATGGCCCCTACAAGGACAAGGCTCTTTTCTGGAAGCAGGCCAAAGAGTCAGGATGTCTTGATGATGATTCTCTCATTGTAGGGGGGGATCTTAACTTAACTTTATTAGCTGGGGAGGTTTGGGGAGAAAGGACTAGACTTGACCCTTTAGCTGATTTATTTTCAGTTTTGTTTTCTTCTGTAGACTTAGTGGATATCTTTCCCATACCAATGAGTCCCACTTGGAGGAATGGGCGTCTTTCCCCATATGGAGTTTCAAAAAGACTGGATAGATTCCTCCTCAACAATCGTTTCATGGGTGATAATTTTAGAAGTAGATCTTGGGTCATCAACTCCCTTATTTTGGATTACAATCCAGTGTGTTTACAGTTGGAGGCCTCTTGTGAAGTCACACACTTCCCTTTTAAATTCAATCATGCCTAGTTAAAGGAGGTAGAATTTCTATGTTTGGTCAGATCTTCTTGGACAAATTTTAGAGGTAGTAATGAGACGTCAGATTCAAAATACCTTGTTTCAAAAATTAAGTTTCTGAAGAAGGTTATCATACATTGGAAGAAGGAGAAAGTTTTAAAGATAAGGACAAAATTAGACTATGTCATTAACCAAATTCAGAACATCTTTCTACCCTTTCCTTCACAAATCTTTGTAGAAGACATCAATAATCTTCTTATTAAGATGGGAAAAAGGAAAGAAGAAATTTTGTTGATTGAAGAAAAGTCTTCGCGGTTAAAGAGAAGAGCAATTTGGATCAAAGAAGGGGACAAGAATACCGGTTTTTTTCATAAATATGTTGCTAACAGAAAACACATAAATTCGGTTTGGGAAATCAGAGATGACTCAGGGACAACTCATAGATATTAGCAAGATTTGAAAAAGGAAACCCAAGGTTTCTTTAAAAATCTTTATGAAGCTCCACAAAATGAAGATCTTCTCAATCAATTCAAGGTTATCAAAGAATTACCCAGGTTTTTCTCAGATTCGTAGAGTGATGACATTTGGAAGGAAGTTTCACTCGAGGAGTTAAAGGAAGTTCTGATGAAGATTCCCAAGGATAAAAGTCCAGGGCCTGATGGATGGACACATGAGCTCTTCTCCTTCTTTTTCGATCTTATGGGCCCTGACTTACTCAAAGCGGTTGAAGAGTCCAAGTTGTCTGGTAGAGTGGATGGAGCCATAAATTCTACTTTTGTTACCTTAATATCTAAAGAATTCAATCCCTCCTCTCTTTTTGATTTCAATCCCATTTCCCTCTACAAATAATTCATTCATAAAGTTTCTTTTAAATTCATTGCATGCAGAATTAAAGACAAACTTTCATCCTGCATCTCCTCTGAACAGTTTGGTTTCTTACAGGACAAATTGATCTCGGATGCCATTGGTTTGGTCCAAGAATGCATACACATAACAAAGGTTAAAAGAAGGGTAGGTATGTTTCTGAAGTTAGACCTGAAAAAGGCCTATGACAGAGTAAGTTGGAACTTCTTAAGGTTGGTGTTGATTCAAATAGGAATGAAATGGAAAGTTGTTCAATGGATTCTTGGTTGTGTATGTAATGAAAAAATTTCCATTCTCATAAACAGGTCCCCATCAGATTTTTTCAAAAGTGGCAAAGGCTTAAGACAAGGATGCCCCCTCTCTGCCTTGTTGTTCCTTCTTGTTGTGGAGTGTCGAAGAAGAATGATAATGAAGGTAAAATTTGATGGGTCCATCATTGGGTTTAAGGTCTCGGTCTATCATATGATTAGCCACCTTCTTTTTGTTGATGATGTTCTTCTTCTCAGTTCAGATTTTGTTGGTGAATGGGATTCCCTAAAGAAAATAATAGCTTCTTTTTGTGAAGATTTGGGCCTCAAAATTAACTTCAAAAAATCAGTCTTCCTTCATGCTAACATGGAGGAACAGGCCCTCCAGCAGATTCAACACCTATTTGGGATCTCCTCTAAAACATTGGACGATGGTTTCAAATATTTGGGCTTTATTCTCAAGCCCAACAACTATAGGATTGTAGACTGGATGTGGTTAGTGAAGAGAATTGAGAAACGAATATCCCATTGGGCCTATAGGTGGCTATCCTTGGGTGGGAGATTGGTTTTGGTGAAATATGTTCTTCAAAACATTCTCATTTTCTGGAGTACCTTGGCTAAACTACTTGCTTCTATAAATAATAGGACTAGACAGATCTTCACAAATTTTCTATGGAAAGGGGAAAAATCTCCCTTGGGTTATATTCTGGCTAGTTGGAGTTCTATTGCAAAGACAAAGAGTCTGGGTGGTTGGGGCATAAGAGACCTTGATCTCTTCAACAAATCTTTGGCAGACAAATATTTATGGAGGGATTTGTTTCATAAAGGCCTTTGGGGAGAAATAACAAGAAAGAAATACCTAAAAGGGGTTGAATTCATTTCTTGGCTTCAAAAAAAACACAACTCCTTTCCTTTAGTCTCCATCCTCTGTAAGAACTTATTGTCTGCACTACCAGTTGTCAAAAACTAGGTAGCTTAGAAGGTAGGCTAAGGATCGAGAGTGCTTTTGGGGTTGGATCCTTTCATAGGTGGAGGTTCCGGTTATAGACTGTCTGATGGTCTTCTTGTCCAGCTCCACTATCAGGGTTTATACTCATTAGCTCAATTATCCAAGGTTGGTTCCTCAAACATATCAGGTCCGCAAGCATGGCCCTCTGCTCAGGATATTGGACTCCCAACTTCTTTTGTAGGAGAATGGAACTCCTTCATTCAAGTTATAAACCTTAGTGGACTTACCTTGTCAGATGAACCAGACTCGTTGGCTTGGACCTAGAACAAGGAACATGGAGTTGCGACAGTGAAGGAGGCTTATAATGCCTTAACGTATCTTTCAGTTGATAAATATTGCATGTGGTGGTACTTCTTGATTTGGAAAATCAAAGATCCTTCCAAAATAATTCTCTTTATGTGGATCTGCCTAGAAAACAAAGTCTTAACATGAGAGAATTATTGAAAAAGAGGTGGCATTGGACCTTTTCTCTGTTCACTCTACTTGAATAGAGAGGAGACTAATCAACATCATTTTTTTGATTATTCCTTCTCCCAGGAGCTTTGGAAATTGACTTGCAACTCACTAAAAGTCAGATTTAATTGCTAGTTTCGACCCTTGGAAGAAAATCTGAAATGTTGGTTTTAGTCAATACCAAGACAATTTTTGTTCCTTTCTTTGTGACATGGGGTCTCTGGCTCTACAAGAATGTCATCATATTTGAAGGGAATAGGAAGTTGTTGGAGGTTGTAGGGAGGAAAGTCCTCAAATCTATAGAAGAATTCACAATCGACCCTAGGGAAGTCAAGGTTAAATCTTTGATAAATCCAGTTTTTTTTGGTAATTCTCTTGTTGGCTTCTTTGATGGGAAATCCACCGAGGACAGGAGTGGGATAGGAATTGTGGTGAAATTCTCTCCCTCACACTGCTTCAAATCCCATATGGCAGTTAGAGCAGGTACAAACATAAGAGCAAAATTGTTGGCTCTCTAGGGACTTCTCTTCCTGAGTCAACACTTTGTTTGCAATCTTTATTTGTATTTGGAGACTCCAAAGTAGTTGTGGACTGGTTCAATGGAGAGGCGGCCCTAAATGTTTTGGTACTTCAGGATTGGAAGAGTAGAATTTAGACTCTATGTTCCATATTCTCTTCAGTCAAAGCTCTAGATATTCATCATGAATTGAATACCCACGCAGATAAACTATCCAAACTTGGTCTCTCTAGCCAGTTTGGTCTTTTGTAGGTTGAAGAATTTGAAGAAGAAGCCTTTATTTCTTCATCTACTTTTTCTCCTTTTTGAGAATCTTTTGGATACGTTGTTCTTTATAGAAGGTTGGGACAACCATTGATGTCTTTTGGCTACATTGGGAGTTATAAGATATTGAATTGTAAGCATATAAGTATAAGGGATATGGTAGATTGTGAAAGATGAAACAATCATTTTATGTCTTGTAGATGAAAACCGAAAGATATCTTTTTTGCTGATGTGTTCAATCACATAGAATTATGTAGCAGTCGGGTTCATAGACTTTGCTACATCTTGTAATTGGAAAGTTTCTATTGATTTGTAATGAATAACATAGAAGCTGCATTTTTCCTATGGAAAAACAAATGTATAAGACAAGATGCTCACTAAAACTAGGTCTCCTCGGTATATATAGGAGACAAATGGTACAATTACAATTAAAGAGTCCAATCGACCAATAAGGACAACAATAATATAATAATAGAAATGTAATAACACAATATCTAAGCCTTAACAAGTGTAACTGGGTCATTGCAAATATCTTGGTGTATATTTGGCATTCAGAAGCCCAAGGCATAGGTCTAGTGAACTACTTTTCCACTTTCACCTCAAGTTTGTTTAAGGTAGATTGTTATAGCTCCTTCATGGAGGTTTGAAAGGAAGATGCTATTTAAGAAAATTTTATAGCTTCCCGGGTTATATCTAGACCTATTTTGTATCAACAAGCCATTCATAAAAAAGGTTGTCACTCTAATGATATCATATAATTTTTTCCATTTTATATTAGAGTCAAAGGGCAAGAAAAAGGTTTCTAACCTGCTCAAGGGTACTTTTGCAAGAAGTTCAAGAAGTTTCATATTTCTAGATAGCGAGAAAAAGGTTATCAAATAAATGTCTAATGATTAACTAAAAATATTATTTTCCAAGGAGAGGGATATCACCAATCTTTTCTCCCAAAACTTCTCTCAAATAGATAAAAAGAGTTTTGAGACTTAATAATGTTTTCGTAAGAAGCTTCATATTTCTAAATAGTAAGGAAAAATTTATCAAATAAATCCCTCATAGTTTATTAAAATTATTGTTATCTAAGAAGAGAGATACCACTAATATTCTCTCCAAATACTTCTATCTAAGTGGATAGCGAAGAGCTTTGACAACCATCTCATAAGGCCTCTATTCCAAAGGAAAGTATTAGTGTGTAGCCCTATATTACCTGATCTCTTGAGATTTAACAAAACTAATGTCAAGGCATGTGGAGGCATTAAAAAACAACATTTTGATCATTTGAATGGAGAACGAGCCAAAATGAAGGTCCTGCAATATACCAAAGATGAAATTCCGTTTAGCTTGACCATGTGCTTTCTCAAATCAATTTTTAAAAATTCCAAGCTAAAGCGAACATATCATTCTCACTCCCTTCCCATATTTGTTCTAGTTAAGTAACTTAGAAGTAAGACACTTCACTCTAAGCACTACGGAATAGAAGGAATTTCTTAAAGTACATCATCAATCTTAGGAGCTGTTAATTAGTGATAAATTTAAAGTCATCAACTTATGAAATAAATTTAGCATTCTCCTAACAACTTGGTTGTAATGATTTTTCCATAAATATGTAACAAGTTAAGGTCACAAAATTTTAGATGATTTCATAAAAAGAAACAAATATAGACTTTTAAAAAAGAGAAAATGAAAATATAGCTCTTTGAATCTTATATTTTTTATATGGAAACAAAAGATATTTGTTATTTAAGTTTATATAAAAGTGAATAATACACTACAATGAATCAATACTTTAAATAAAATATAAATTTTAAAATATAAAAAAAACTCAATATTAATGTCTTTTTGAAAGTGAGAATTTATGTACTTTTTTAATTCAATTTTATTATGAAAAAAACTTAAAAAAAAAAAAAGATTTGGAGATGGCAAGATATATCTAAATCTCTTTGATATCGGTTTACATTCTAGCCTTGCATATCATATTTGACTTATGTTCAAGATGGGATATGATCATGTTCAGTTATTTGTGCTAAGAGAGAAAAATTCTATGATTATATCTTTGACAAAGACAATCTTATCCTTTTTGCAAGGAGAAACAATCTCTTAATTAATGATACACCTTTTTAATTTGATAACATAATTAATATGTAATTAATTGTTAATGTGTTAATTGTAATTTAACAAGGAATGTCTGTAAAGTGGTTAGTTCATGCTTTTATATATTTAATGTTTATGTTTATAAAAATAGAAGAATATTATTTATTAAAACAAGTTTAATAAAATGAAATTCAATATTGGTGATTATGAAATATTGGTTGTAAAATGTTGGATTGATTTTATATTAAAAAATACTAATTTATATTGAGTATTTGGCTCTGAACTTTGCAAAGTTATAGAGTATT
>JZKD02S1672665.1:3134969-3151497 GCA_000966675.3 Picea glauca
GCGGTTCAGATACAACCCCTGGGTTCCCATAAAGTATGGTCTGTTTCTGAAAATGAGGTCCTTGTCTTCCTTGTTTATAAACTCAAAGAGAAAAAAGTCGTTGCTCAAAGGGTAGAAGGTAACTCCTTGCCTAAGAAGGGGCTTCCAATTCCTTTGGACCCATGCGTCGGTGGTTTTTTCTGAGGGCCAGAGACCCATAAACTGGCCTACCGGCCCTCTCTCGGCGAGAGCTAGGGCTATCTTGACCGCTTGCGTCTCTGGCAGGGCGATTTCTGGGATTTCCTCTAGTTTTTTTATGAATTTTGGAACTGGAACAGAGTGTTTGCGCTTACCTCCACTGGCGACCAGATTTTTGAATGCGACCGAGTCTGAAATCGGGGGGGGAGGGGCTGAATCCTCACCCCCAGGGGCGGCCATGGCCGTCGATGGCTGCAAATGCGTACCCGAGGTGGACTTCCACGAACCCTAGCGCATTCTATCTACCAGAACTTTTTAACTATAACTCAAAACAGAATGTATTTGTTAGAGAAGCCCTTTATTTGTATTTTTGGTCCCTGAAATTCCTTAGTATGGGTTTATAGAATGCTAGCTTATTATTTTTAGAATTATTTAGGTTTCATTATCAACAGTTTTATGGTTATGTACATTCTAGTTTTCAACAATGATCCAGTCTGTCATGTCCCAATTATAGCTATCAAGAGTGGGTTCTAGCCTTCAGGTTAATGCTTCTGTGGCATGATTTGGTTAAAAGGATTCATTATGCATGCAAGATCCACCCTTTAACACCTTAATCCAGGCCTGGTGCAGCTCACCCTGGAACTGATCTACATAGGCATGCTATTTACATAAGCTATCGAAAGGAAAGGCATTACATTTTGATCCATCATGCTAATATTATGCAGAGCCTAAGCACACCTATAACAACCCTAGTAGTTTTTTTTTTTACTTTGGTAAATTTGTAATGCATTTATTTTTATATTTGTTTTAAAATTTATGCATTTGTTTTGGTTTGGTTTGTAGGTTAGATGGGACTGGAGCTAGAGCTTGGAGATGGGAACTTGGTCCATAGGCCCAGATTTCAAACTAGGATGCTCTGATACCATGTGTAATAACTAAATAAATTAAACAACCATTTATTTCTACAACATAGAAGTAAAATTAAAAAAATTTCTTTATATTGAGCAAAATAGTAAAATTTATCAAATTCCTTTAATTGAGCACATTCGCATATAGATTTAACAACGAATATTAAAATTTTCTAACATAATAAAAACAATTACAAAATTTTAAATACCTGAGTCTGATGCTAATAACTCTCTGTTTGTCTGACTGCTGCTGCACTGTGTAAACACTGCCCAAAACCTAGTTCCACCCTGCCAACTAGGTAACTTCCTAGCTCTGGGATATCATATGGATATCCTGGTCCCCGTACCCAAAACCTCCAGCAACCCCGGTGCCTGTACTGATACAATCCCACTCCAAAACTCCACTCCTCTCTGCAAATCCAAGAGCCCCCCAAAATCAATCCCCAATCTCCCATCGAATTCTCCTCTCGTAAACCTCCTTCCCCTCCATATCCCTCCTTCACCAACTTCACCCTTCATTTACTTCCCTACCTAACCCATTTATTACCGTATCTTCTCATAATTAATATCTTACCCATTTGAATTAATATCCTATCCCTTTGAATTAATTATTATCCCTTTCTGTGTACGTAACTCTCCTTTTTCTTTTTTTTATTTAAACAATATAACATATTATCCCTTTTAAATTTAATTCCCAAGTTAATGAATATAATAGGTAGTTAATTAATTAATTAATTAATCAAACTTATAACCTTTAATTAATTAATAAATATTTAATTAGTATCTTTATAATCTTGTTTAATTAATACCATGTTAAGACAATTAATCCCCTAATTAATTTTTACTTAATAAACCTTAATCATTTATTCAACTAGGGTTGTTACAAATATCTCCAAAAGGATTTGGAGAATGATGAAGGTTTTTACAAGGAAGTAGTGGGTACATTTTCGGAAAAGGTCATAAGTTTAAGTGATATACATAGGAGAGATCAAAATCTTCCTTCCAAGACTCATATGAAACAAATTAATGCGTGTTGGTTGAAAAGAATTAAATGCTTAAGGGAAATGTTGTCTGAATGTGATGTCATTAATGCTAAAAGAGGTGACTTTTTCTTAAAACTTGTTGATTTGACTAAGGAAATTGAAGGCCCACATTTCATTAACATTTATATCATATATTGAAATATAAACAACATAAATAAGAACAAGGGACACATGAGTTTATCCTGAGAAGACCCCAAATGGGTGGAAAGCCCAACCAACCTTTCTTAGATAGATTCCATCCAAAATAATCCAACCATGAACCGAATTTTAAGAGCAAACAAATATTGAAGAAACCCTAGAACAAGGCTATTGCACAAACTAGTGCTAGCACACTAACCAGTTGCAGAAGAAACACCATACAAGAGTAGCACACCTCTTCCCAGAGATAGACCACAATAGAAAGTCACCACCAAGAATAACCAAGAACCCCATATGCCTTAGTACGTACCATGTCTTCTTCTTTTCCTCAGACTTGTTCTTCCTTCTTTAGTGAGAGAGTGAGTGTGTGTGTGTGTACAAATGAGCTAGGCATATTCTCTATTTATAGTCTTCAAGTCACTTTAGCTGGGTAGATGTCTTCTCTAGAGACTCTAATTTCACTTTATTCTTTTCTTATGGGTCAACTTCTCTTCTAGGGTGTTCTTCCACTATTCAATGGTCTTCCTTGGACTTATGGAATCTTCTTCTTCTTCTTATTCTTCTTCTAATAAAGGTTGTCTAGGAGGACAATTCCTCCCGCAGCTACCAAAAAATCAACACATCCAACAACTGGATTACGAGAAAATCCCCTTCAAATGTAAGATCTGCCATGAATATGGACACTTCACAAGGAACTGCTAAAATGAAAAACCAACCCCAACTGGAAAAAGAAAAGAGGATCAATGGAAGGTAGTATGAAAAAATATTGGGAACAATAGCAACAAGGGCCAAACCTCCTCAGTAGGCATGCCCAATACTAGCACCAAGTTTCCTACAAAAGCATCTGAAATCCAAAGAAACACTGGCCCTAATACCAATCTCAATAGTTTTGAATCCCTATCCCAATTAGAGGATTTAGAAGTGAAAGTTTTACAAGCCCAATGCAAAATCAACATAAGTAACAAGGAGCTCTTAGTATAAGAGAGGACCCAGTCACAATCAAAGAACCAAGTGCAGAGAGAAGGCAAGCAAATCAATGATTGAATTTTGATTCTTGAAGAACAAGCCACACAAGAACCTAGCGCAGAGGAGAAAAAATCCTTTAAAGATGCCGAAATAAATTTTTCAGAGGGACGCTACATATCAGAATAAAAAAAAATCAGTGAGGATGGACATGAATATTGAGCATCTAAAGAGATTCAACCTCAAAAAATCAACAAAAGAACATCCCAAGCTGTTAGGGAAGATCGATCCAATAAATAAATCATACTTGGATCTCAACAAACTATCCCAATCATGGTCGACGCAGGCTCCAAACAAACCAAAATGAAAGGTGGAAATGTGGAAAACAAAGGGGTTTCCCATGCAAACCCATCCAAATAATGATGTTAGTCTCCTAGAACTGTGGGGGGCTAGGAAGCATCCCCAAGGCCACAACTATCAAAGATTTAATAAAATCTGAGAAACCTAGCATATTCCTCATTCAGGAGACTAAGATGAACTATGAAGAATTCACATCCCTTTGTAAAAGGTGATGGTGAAACTATGATCTATCCGCATTGGATGTCAGGGGAGCCTTCAGAGGCCTTTGCACAATATGCGACAAACATGAGGTAAGTACAAAACAAAAAAGAAAAACCCAACATTGTATTTTCATTAGATTCAAGCATACACATAGCAATATCATTTATGCAATCTTCAATATATACATGCCAAATAAACCTATAGAAAAAGTAGATTCTTGGAACTCTCTCCTCAATCTGAGAAACATGGATCTCTCTCAAAATAGTATTATTGCAGGAGACCTTAATATAATAAGAAAAAGTTCATAGAAGTGAGGGGGAATTTGTGGTGGAGATCCCCTCAGAGATAGTGATCCATGTAGATATTGGTGGCCACCCACTTGACAGTTTTAGTTCAAAACGTTCTTCTGTAATTCTTTGTAATTGCGGGTTCTACACTTTCAGGGTTGTATTAATCCCTACACAACTTCAATATGGATATTGGTGGTCGCCCACTTAATCCAACTGGCTTATTTTTGGAAGATTTCCTGTCAGTACATCTTTTTGTACTTCTAGGGCCATTTTGGGGCCCTAAACAATGTTTTTTTGGCTTGCCATAGTCAAATTGTAGACGAAGTCAGATTTTAACGACATAATGTGTAGTTCTTGAAAATACCTCTCTAACAGACTATCACATGCCTAAAACAAAGGTCATATGCAAAAGTTACAACCCCATAAATTTGAGGTACCAACTTACCCATCGGGGCCCACATAACTTTTGGTGTTTCATCTCCTAGGGTTAGGTGTTTGGATATCTAGGGTTTTGGAATTCATGAGTAATGTTAAAAATGCCTCTAGAGCCTCATTGTAATAATTATGCTCAGACAGATGTGCATAGCAGCCACATCGCTTCTCAGAGATAACTACCACCATTCGAGCAAGTTGTTTTCAGTTCTGCAATTTTACAGTTTCAACCTATTTTATTTATTCAATAGAAGTTATTGTTCACTGGATATCTATTGTTGTGCTCCATATCTCTGTGTTATTGTATTCATTCTGTTATTCATTTCATTCCTCTCATAAATCTAGATCAATGGTATCAGAGCGATTTTCTCTTCATTTATTTTTCTTCGTGCATGTCCTTGAGAAGATCTGGGTACAAGAAGTTGGGACTCAAACTAGTTGATCCTTTGCAAGATCGGCCACACTGATCCCAAAAAAAATCCACGGGGGACAAAAATAAATATGATAGTGTAGGAGATCCATTTAAAATGTTTCTCGAGGAATCCCTTGAGAGACAAAGGAACAAAATAATGGACAACTTTGTACAGATCCTTTGGCGGCATCCCACAGGAGACAAATATTCATCAAGCGGCCATGCAACCCCCTTCAAGGTACAAGTAAATTTTGATATTCCATTATTTGAAGGACTGATAGATGTGGATGTTGTAGATAAATGGTTGAATCTACTCAAAGGGTATTTTTCAGTCCACAATTTTTTCGATAGGGAAAATATTACTTTTTCACTCCTCAAGGTCGTCCCCCCTGTTAAGGACTGGTGGGATACTTACTTTGAGCAAAGGGCCATACAAGAATCTGCAATATTTGTGGTCACCCCAAAATGGGATTCCTTCAAAAATTCCATTAAAGAACAATACTACTCTTTTGGAAGATATAGGGACCAATACACAAGATGGACCACCCTTTGTCAGGAAAGGGACCAGACTGTATTAGATTTCACCAATATTTTCCATACTCTACACACCAAATTGGGTATCAAAAACTTTGAATGAAATCTGGTGCTCAAATACTGCATTTTTCCGCATAGATACATTCACATAGAAATGGAGTTTTTGGACATCACATCATTGGGTATGAATTATAGATATGTTGTCAAGATCGAGCAGAAATTTAAGCAGAAGAGGTGAGAGTTTGGATCTGCAAACTCCTCACAGCTGAAGGAGGGAAAAGGTGACCCCAACCCACCAAACAAGGGACAGAGCAAAGATGACCACTCTCAGGAAAACCACTCCAAGCCACAACAGAAGAAGGGTAATGAGAAGTCGAAGAAGGACATGGGAAAGTGGTGTGAATACCATAAAATCCCTTGGCACAACATCGAAGAATGTCACTCCAAGTAGTCACTGGTGGCCGAGTTGAAATCTTTCAAGTTAGAGGCAGATTCAGACTTTGAATCAAATCTAGAAGGAGGGAAGTGGATTATCGATGTTGAAACTAGGGCCACTGTTGCTACCACCAAATTCTAGCCAAGAGAACCAAAAGAACCAGAGGAAGGGGAACGCCTCTTTCACTCACAGATGTGGGTAAATGGGGCTCCACTTCATTTCATTGTCGATAACGACAGTCATAAGAACCTGATCTCAGCAAAGGTCGTCAAGCGATTGGCACTTCTGATGACATCGAACCCGCATCCCTACACCATCAGTTGGCTTTGCCAAGGAAGAGATCTCTACGTCAGCCAACAATATCGTCTGCCCTATGACATCAAGCCCTTCAAAGATGAGGTATTGTGTGATATTTCTCCCCTTGAAGTTTGTGATGTTCTTTTAGGATAGCCATATTTGTGGAAGTGAAATGTTGTGTATGAGTCTAGACCCTGCAATGTTATTATTACTTTGTGTATAAAATTGTACATGATACCAGAGGTAGCATCGCCTACTGCTATTTATTTAATATTTGCTAAGCAATGCAATAAGGTAATTTCACAACCTGAGAAGTTTGTCTTCTTTGTGATTCATGCTCACAATAAGCAGAAGGTCACTGCCACATCTGTGACCTCTACACAGATCCTCTATTTGCAGCAGAAGCAAGTGGATGGAATCGTGGAAGAGTATAGACACATATTCTCCTCACCCACCGGGGTACCGATGCACTACCAAGTCAATCATCCAATTGATCTAACCCCTAATGTACCTCTTCCTAATGGACGAGTTTATCATTTCTCCCTGATGGAAATGATGAAATCAAGCATCAAATCCAAGAGATGCTTCAAAAAGGGCACATCAGAACCAAATCCTCCCCTTGTAGAAGCTCGATTGTACTGATGCAGAAGAAAGAGGGGACTTGGTGGCTCATTGATTACATAACATTAAACAAAATCACAGTAAAAAATCGGTACCCAATTCCATGAATTGATGACCTTCTTGAAAAAATCAAGGGGCCCAAGTTCTTCAGCAAGATTGACCTAAAGTATAGCTACCACTAGGTTCCCATCGAACAGATTGATGTATGAAAGACAACTTTCAAATCTAAAGAAGGTCTATTTGAATGGTTGGTCATACCCTTTGGCCTAAAAAATGCACCAACAACTTTCATGAGTTTGATGGATGATGTATTGAGACCCTTCACCAACTCTTTTGTGGTGGTATATCTAGATGACATCCTCATCTTCAGCGGAACTTGGGAGGAGTACATGCAACATATTCAACAAGTTTTGAGCACTCTGTGGCAACAAAAGCTATATTCCAACTTGGAAAAATGATTCTTTGGCATGAACAGGGTCCAATACTTGGAACACATTGTTGATGAACATGGGGTACATGTGGATCCAGCTAAGATCCAAGTCTTATGTGACTAGCTAGCCCCAACCACACTAACCAAGCTTCAAATCTTCTTGCGACTTGCCAACTTCTACCGACGGTTCGTTTTGGGATTCCCCCATATTGCATGGGCCCTCAACCAAGTGACCAAGGGTGGTGGCAAGGAAAAGTTCGCATGGGGGAAGGAAAAACAATGAGAATTTGATGATCTGAAGCACATCTTGTGTTCATTTGCAATAATCTCCTTACTTGATCTGTAACAATTATTTGATATTGATACCGATGCATCCAAATATGTTGTAGGTGAAGTTCTCACTCAACACGGTCATCCGATAGCATACCATAGTGAGACACTCTCAGATACTGTCTAGAAATACCCCACATATGACAAGGAAATGTATTCCATTTTACAAGCATGTCGTCAATGGAAACATTACATTCTTGGAAAGGAGACAATCATCCACACTGATCACAAGCCTCTCTAGTTCATACAGACACAGGGGAAGTTGCAAAACAACCACCATCAAAAGTGTTCCACATATCTGCAATAGTTCCATCTCAACATCAAGTATAAGACAAGGAGCACAAATCGTGTCATTCGTTGCCTCAGTCGACCTCTAGTGGATGCACTCACCACTATGCTCCATTCCTATGGGCATGTGACATCTAAGTGGCTCCAACTTTATTAACAAGATCTGACTTTGCCAACACCTATCAGCTCTTGAGTACAGGCGTGAATGTGATTTATTTTTGAATTCAGGACGGGTTGTTATGCCATCTGTGCCACCTCTGTGTTCCTGTAAGAAAGCATGTAAAGATGATTTTGGAGGCTCACTACAATTGAATGGCATGAAATTTTGACATGGAGAAAATTGTGTCCATTCTACAAAAACATTTTTATTGGCCAAAACTTTGATAAGACATTAGCAAGTATATCAGATCTTTCACTGCCTGTACCATATCCAAGCCATCCATCAAGAAGAAAGAATTATACACCCATCTTCATACTCCCAAGAGGCATTGGGAATCCATATTGATGGATTACATGTCTAGCCTTCCATCTACCAAGCAAGGAAATGATTATGTATTTGTGGTGGTTGATCAATTTTCCAAGATGGCCATTCTCACAACTGACAAGAAGAGCATCATAGTATCATATACTGCCAATCTCTTCTTCGAACAAGTGTGGGCCCATTTTGGGATACCACAAACCATCATGTTCAATCGGGACAATAGGTTCCTCAACACATTTTGGTTGAGTCTCTGGTCACTGTTGGACACCAAGCTCACTAAATCCACTGCCTTCTACCCTCAAACCGATGGCCAGACAGAGGTTTTCAATTAGATGATTGTGCACATCCTACACATGTATAACTCTAAGCATCCACATACATGGGATGAAATTCTTTCCTATGTTCAACACAACTACAAAAAGGATTTCCATAGCTCCATCGATGATAGCCCATTTCAGGTGGGGTTGGGATTCCAACCCTTCGGTCCCATTGATGTTTCACTACCTCTTGGAACCACACATACAAAATATTCCCATGTTTAGTTTGAGGCCGATAAAGCCACCAGATTCATTGAGTGGATTCAACACATCTGCCAACAGGTCCATGATATTTTGTAGAAATCCAATGCTAAGTACAAGAAGTGCCATGATCAACATCGGGTACCACACAGGATTCAGGTGGGAGACAAGGTCATGTTACATTTGCAGAAAGAATTCCTTACAGGGCCCCATCAGAAGCTCTGTCCACTTCGCTATGGTCCTTACACTATCACCAAGGCTATGGGAGACAATTCTTTTGATCTCAACACTCCCCCCTTCCTTGGATTTCACCCGGTGTTCAATGTGGATCTCCTCTGGCCATATTTTCCACCATTATTGGACACCTCATAGATCATAGAACAATTTACACCAAAAAATATCATCCCTGACTGCATGGAATAGGAACCCACTGATCAGATAGTGGACACACAGGTCAAGGGCACTCGCTAGCAAAGAATCCAACTTTATCGAGTTGTCAAGGCAGGGGAGCTCTTGCACCAAGGAAAATGTCTCACACAGGGCCAAATTCAGCAGAAATTTCCTCACCTGATGGGGGTACTCAATGCAATGGAGAACATTGCTTCCTAAGGGAGGAGGACTGATCCAGGTGCATATTGGTGGCCACCCACCTATTCCAACTAACTCCTTTTGACAATTTTAGTTCAGTACGTTATTTTGTACTTCTTTGTAATTATGGGTTCTACATTTTCAGGGTTGTCTAAAGCCCTACTCAGCTTCCATATGGAGATTTGTGGCCTCCCACCTAATCCAACTAGCTTATTTTTGGAATCTTTCATGTCAGTGCATTGTTCTGTACTTCCAAGGCCATTTTGGGGCCCTAAACAATGTTTTTTTGGCTTGACATAGTCAAATTGTACATGATATTAGAGTTGTATGACATAATTTGTAGCTCTCAAAAATACCTTTCCAACGGGCTATCACACGCCTAAAACGAAGGTCGTATGCAAAAGTTACGACCCTGAGAAGTTGAGGTACCAACCTACCCATCGGGGCCCACATAACTTTTGGCGTTTCATATCCTAAGGTTAGGTTTTTGGATTTCTAGGGTTTTGGAATTCATGAGTAATGTTAAATATGCCTCTAGAGCCTCATTTCAATCATTCTTCTCAAACGGATGCACATAGTAGCCACATCTCTTCTCAGAGATAACTACCACCATTCGAGCAAGTTGTTTTCAGTTCTGCAGTTTTACAGTTTCAACCTATTTTATTTATTCAATAGAAGTTATTGTTCATTGGATATCTATTGTTGTGCTATGTATCTTTGTTTTATTATATTCAGTCTGTTATTCATTTCGTTCTTCTCATAAATCTGGATCAGATAGTGTAGAAAATTTCATGTTGGAATGTGATTTATTAGATATTCCCCTACATCGTGGGAAGTATACATGGTACAACATGCAAGCATGAAAAGGGAACATAGTAGCAAGAATGGACCGGTTTCTGGTGAAAATCAGATTCTTAACTCAGAATGCCTCCATTAAATCTTACATCCTCCCGCCGATCACCTCTGACCAGAAGCCAATATCTCTCCACCTTCAAGCCCTCCTGAATTATGGACCCATTCCCTTTCGTTTCAACCCACAATGGATTCATCATCAAGATGATGTGAACTTGATACTTGGGTGACCTAGATCCCGGGAACTCCAATTTTCGTTTGGAAGCATAAACTCATGTTGGTCAAGCAAGCTCTAAAGTGTTGGGAAAAAACCTCATTTCCCTCCCTAGTTGAAGAGAAAAAGATCATAAAAAGAAATCTTGATAGTTTGCAAAAGCAATATGAATTTGTAGACATTACATATCATATCCAAAAGGAAGAGATGACTCTTCAATGTAAATATTGGGATGCACTAAAAAAGGAAGAAGAATACTAGCGTTTAAAATCCCTAGCCTTTGGCTCAAGGTGGGGTATAAAAACACTAAGTTCTTACATAAGCAAGCCAAGATTTTCCAGTACAAAAACAATGTGGAAAAGATAACACATGGAGATGGATCCATTCTTATAGACTTTGAGGAAATAAAATCAACAACTAGAAACCATTTCGAGGCATTGTTTACTCAAAGTGAGGCCACAGACCATACCAACACTCTGTCAATGCTCGAGCAAATTCCAAACTTGGTAACCAAAGAAGAGAATCTCGCACTCATGCAACCATTTACTGAAGCATAGATTATGTCATCCATTTGGAGCCTTCAACCTGATAAATCCCCTGGCCCCGATGGATTCCCCATCTCCTTCTACCAACATTTCTAGAACCTTATCAAAACATATTTCAAAAGAATGCTACAATATGTCCACATCTCTCTTAGACTGGGGGGGAATACAAAAGCATCCTTCATAGCTTTAATTCCCAAAGAAGCCAACCCTACCTCTTTCTCTTTCTTTCATCCTATCTCACTATGTAATGCTTCTTACAAAATCCTAGATAAAATTACATCCTCCCTCCTCAAAATTATTCTCTCCAGATTAATCTCCCCCAATTAGGATGATTTCATGCAAGATCGAAAAATCTTGGAAAATATTGTCCTTGTTCAAGAGGAAATCCACACAAGTTATAGGAAAAAAGACAAAGGTATGGTAGTTTAGCTTGACATTGCCAATGCTTTTGACAGGGTTAAACATTCTTTTATTTTTCAGGTTCATGGAATGATTCAGATTCAACGAAAACTTCATGAATTGGATATCATCTTGTATTAAAATCCCCTAGATCACTCCTCTTGTTAATGACGAACCTACAACCTTCTTCCAAATAAGCTAAGGACTTTGGCAAGGCTACCCAGTGTCTCCCCTCCTCTTTATCATAGTTTCAGATGCTCTCACAAGAAATTTGGAAGATGAAATGGAAATAGGAAACCTTTGTGGCCTCCAAATTGTTCAGGGTGCCTCTCTCATCATAGCTTCAAGATTCAAATTTGTCTTGGATTCCCACCTAGATGACTCAGGAGGATACGTCAATAATAGAAAGTGCCAAGTTTATGGTTGGAATGCTCCACCTTGGACCTTGAGGGCCATAGCACAAATCTTTCAATTCCCTCTTGCAAAAAACTGGTCATCTTTCAAGTATTTAGGGATGCCAATTTCTCTAAATTCCCCCTACTCTCAAGTCTAGCAACAAATCCTAGACAAAATAAAAATAAAAACTTACTCACTGGGGCACTCCATGGTTGAATCCAGTGGCCAGAATAGTTCTAATTAAAGAATTTTTATCATCTTTACCAATCTATCAATACTCTCCTCTTCTGGCACCAAAATAAATCTCTAATCAATTGGCTAAAAAAATCAGAACCTTTTTATGGTAGGGAGGGAAATCAACACACAAGAAATTTCACTTGGTTAGTTGGAATCAATTTATCCCTCTCAAAGGGAATAAGGAAGATGATCATTTGAGGGGATTTATCCTTGTCATGAGAGCTTTAGTCACCCAAAAGATAATAGGAGGTAATATCTTCGTTGAAGTTCTAGCTAGAATCAACACCCTCCTCTAAAAAAGCGAGGCTTATTCCCTCTATCATGTTAAAAGAGAGCTCAACTCTGCTACAGATAGAGAGGCCAAAGAAGGAGCACATCTTCGAATTGGAGTAATAAAGGTTAACATAAGCACCTAGCTTCACCTTATTCCATGATCCCAATGAAGAAAGCATCATCATGGTTCATAGGATGGTAGCACATGGAGTCAAATATGCTAAGAATTCGCATTCTCAAGATCAGTTTAGTATGTCCTCCATCAATCCTGGTGTGTGTGAAATTACCCATTTAGACCTCAGCGGGATGGACTCACAACAAAGGAAATTGGGGAAGGACTGCTCAGTAGCACAGGTCAAGGAGGATGCTTTCCAACTGTGTGACTCCAAGTCAGATTATCATTGCAGAATTGCTTTAAATCAACTCTCAAATTCTCTGTATTATCAAACTATTTCCACCCACTTTACTTTAAGAAATAGTTACAGCGAAATTTTGAACGATTTTGGCCTTGGAAATCGGTTTCTAGGTGGGGGATTGAGAGTAAAAAGAAATTGGATTCATACCCAGTTGGTCGAGGACCTCATCCTCTGTCAACAATCCAATCATCTATCCTGGATCTCATCTTTAGCAAAGGTGTGGCAGTTATTTGAGATTAAGCATGTCCAATCATCTGTCCAATCTAAGAGTAAAAAGAAATTGGATTCATACTTTCCAATCATCTATCCAATCCAATATCTTGTTAGCAAAGTGTGACAGTTATTTGAGATTAAGCATGCCCAGAAGATTATCCAAGCTCTACTAGTTCGAAAATCAAAGGGCCTCCATTTCCCCTGTTCTTATTTTCATCCAATCCTAGTCTTGGAATCTTGAAACTACTACCTTGTCTGATCTCGACAAAGATTCTTTTAGGACACTCTGGGGATTCCCAAAAGCTTTCACAGCAACACTCAGTCAAAATCGAATTGGGAAAATTACTCTGACAGAGTTATGGGAAAATTAGGACACTATAACTGCAAAAAAGGAAATCCTCACAGGTACAAGAGGTTCAAGGTGAAATTCTGGTTACATACCAACTGGTATAGCCACACACCCTAGGAAGCAGTCTAAAAAATAAAAATGATTCCTTTCAAGGTCCAGCAGAACAACTAGACTCAAATTCAGGATCAAACCCAATATCAGAATATCATGTAGCAGCATTAGCAGGAAGTCAAAGGAACCAATATGATGAGGACAACCATGAAGACAATATGGCAGCTCCCAACAACAAATCTGCATTTTAATTATTCCAGTTTGATGTATCTTTTGGCACATTATGTAAAAATATATAGCTACGGAGTCTCTAGTGTGTATGAGGAACATAATAGTTTCTTTAAAGAACAATCAAAAGTAGAGGGTTCACTAAGTATTGTATCCAATTTTGCAATCCCAAAACATTGTATTTCCAGGCATAGATTTTCTTTTTTTATTAAGTGGGAAAACCCACCATAGCTCAGAATGTTGAACCAACAATGCTAATCTATTTCCTTTTTTACTAAGTGGGAAAATCTACCATAACTCAGAATGTCAAACCAATAATGTTAATATGTTTCCTTAAGTCCGACAAAAATGAACTCTTAGTCAAGCAAAATCATTTTTAAGCCATACTCCAAGACCAAGGCACAACTTTTTTTTATATAATAACAACTTTAATCTCTTAAAAAAATAGATGAAAAATAATACTTACATAATTAGATTTAATTTAATCTTGATAACTACACAATAATTTAAATATTAATGATGCCATGTGGTAAGGTTTATAGGCCAATGTAGTATTGATCATGGAGATCACTAGCTTTATGAGATTATCACTTGCTATTAAGAGGAATAGGTATAGAGACAAGGTGTCAATGCCATAAATCTTAAGGAAATAGGTAAATCGTGAGGATGAAGAACACATTTCCTAATGTAATGTCACTTAGGAAATACGAGGGCACTAGGGCTAATAAAATGTGCATAATAATGTATCATGGAAACATTTGCAAACTATGGAAAATGGTCATAAGTGAGCCTCGAGAGGATTACACCACAAGCATAACATAATGTTTCCATAGAATAACATACATGCCAAGAATAGAGAATGCATAAGTCTACGTAGAATGTAATTACTATCTAGTATGCACACTCCTACTTAGAATTATGAATGGTCATGTTGAGTTTGAAATTCTGGGAGGGTTGAATGTGGAATTATGAATGGATCTATTTAACTTTATAGTGTAGGTGGATTGAAATTAAAACCATGAACAAATCATGAAACAAAACAAATAAATTGTTTTTTATTTGTATTTTTTTTTATAAATGTATATAAATAAAATAATATTTTGTGATAGATTTTACTTGAAGAAAATTGGAAAATATTATGAGAAAAATGATGAAGTCCAAAAAACATGTCCATCAACATTATAAACCAACAAGAAAGTTGTAAGTAACAACACCTAGGTCGACAAAGAAATTGGTAAGTTGCAAAGATTAAAAACTAGAGTATTGGAGTTAACAAGACATGTGATCTTTGAATTGGTAGGAATTTTTGGGCATGAATTTTTTTTAGGTTTTCACAAAATTATGGATCCACATAATAGATTAATCTTTACTACAAAACTCACCTATTTGAACATTGGCTACAGCTTTTACAAGTTCATTCTTATAGAAACTAAAATAGTCAATGGATGTAACAAGGATGCTTCTTTTCTTTCCTTAACAAGTCAATGAAATAACTTAGGAATCCAAGACTCTTTACTAGCATTCACTCCACCAACATTGACAGGTCAAGCATTGAATAACTCCACACATTAATTAAATATCATTAAAGAGAACCTCATATAAATACATTCAAAGATGGATTTTGATTTCATCTTCCCACAGGTCCAATGGTTGGTCCTATTCATCTATGACTCTTCATATTTCTCCTAAATTAAACATTTGCAATATACCATAATCTCAAGGATTAGGTATTTAACATTCCCCCCCTAATCCTAAGGGGTGTTTGTGAGTCCAAGCATATTTTGAATTTTTCAAACTTTTCTATTCCAAGAGCTTTGGTGAAGATGTTTGTAGTTTGCTCACTTGTGAAACAATGTGTCAAATGAATGGTCTTGGCCTTTGCATGGTGTTAGATCACATAGTACTTCATGTTAATGTGTTTTATTCGATCATGGAATCTAGGAATCTTGGCCAACTAGACTGCAAAAATGTTGTCAATCAATAGTGGAGTAGCATTCAGATTCTTCTCCTACAAATCTTTTAGTATCTTCCACTAGTACATATGACCAAATTTGCGACGGTTTTTCATTGATATTGCCACACTTATCCATCACAATTTCCATGAAAGACGAGTTTTTTTTTCGTCGCTCTATTGGCGATCCAAGTGTGTGTGGAAACATTGACGAAATTATCTCTCCACATGTCACCACCTTCAAGTTCGGTTAACCCTATGCATCGTCACAATTATGATGAAACCTCGTCACAAGTACAATGAACAACCATGACAATTATGATGAAATTTTGTCTCAATTGCGACGAAAATTTATGACAAGTCAAAAACTTATGACGCAGATGTTGTATGTGTGACGAAAAACCGTGGCAACTTGCAACGAATACCCATGGAAATAGTGATGACATTGATTCATCAAGACCAAATTTACGACGAAGATGTTATATGTGCGACAAAAACCTGTGACAAATTGCGACGAAAGTTCGTCACTATTGCCACAGTGGTCAAAATGCAATTTTTTTCCGATGAACTATCGTCGATATTGCGACGATCACATTAAGTTTAAAAAAAATAAAATTACATGAGATATGGTATTACCATATTACAATGTAATATGGTAATGCCATATTACATTACCATATTACATTGTAATATGGCATTACCATATTACATTGTAATATGGTAATGCCATATTACAATGTAATATGGGATTACCATACTACATTGTAATATGGTAATGCCATATTAACCCACAATTAATTGCAAGCCAACATGAAGAAATATGAGCTTGGAAATGTTGGAATATTGGTTGTTGTCATTGATGTCAACCCTAGTCATGGGTTTTGGACCGCAAGATTGATAAAGGTATTTGGACATGAAGGACAATGCACATTCATATACAACACCCATGAATGGATA
>JZKD02S1672666.1:33005-46674 GCA_000966675.3 Picea glauca
CGGTAGGCTACATGGTGTGCCTAAGACAATTGTATCTGACAAAGATCCCAAATTTACATCAAATTTTTGGAAGGGATTATTCAAGGAATTTGGAACAAATCTGAATTTTAGCGCATCCTATCATCCAGAGTCAGATGGGAAAACAAAAAGGGTAAATCAAGTGATAGAAGACATGCTAAGGAAGTATGTGATGGATAGACAATCAAAATGGGAGGATTATTTTCATTTGGTGGATTTTTCTTACAACAATGGGTATCAAACATCTCTAAAGATGAGCCCATTTGAGGCACTTTATAGTAGAAAGTGCAACACACCTATGAGTTGGGACAACCCTACAGATAGAGTAGTGGTTCAACCATAATTTCTTAGGGAAATGGAAGAGAAGATGCTGAAAATAAAACCAAATTTAAATGTTGCTCAGGATGGGAAGAAAAATTATGCTAATAGAGGAAGAAATCACAGAGAGTTTAAAGTGGGTGACCATGTGTTCTTAAAAGTAAATGCCAATAGAAAATTGCTCAAATCTATAAGCACGTTATTATGAGTCATTTGAAATTCTAAAGAGAATTGGTCTTGTTGCATACATGATTTCCTTACCTACATCGATGTGTATTCATAATGTATTCCATGTATCGTTTCTTAAAAAGTATGTACTGGATGCTAATCATGTCATTGATTGGAATATGATTCGAGTAGAGAAAGAAGGTGACTTTCAAGTGAAATCGGTTTGTATATTGGATTGGAATATCAAGCATCTCCATAATCGAGCCATTGATCTAGTAATGGTCCAATGGACCTGGTATAGTCTTGAGGATGTAACTTGGGAGAAAGAGGATGCTACATAGGAAGAATACCTGCATCTTTTTGAAGAATTTTGAATTTTTTTATTGTACATGTGTATATAATGCACTGAGGATAATGCATAAATAAGGGGGAGGGGAATGTAGTATTTGACATCCCCGACCACCTAGGTCGGGCCACTATACATGAGAGAATGCTTTCTTTCTCTCTGCTCAACGTATTGTAACATACCCAGCATCCAACTGAGCTATGCCACATAAATTTTTCGAACTGCATGAAATTAAAACATATACACAGAGAACTCTTGCAGAAGATTTATATATAAAACGTAAACAGACAATTACATTTTGTAAATGCACAGATTCATACTAGTATAAAAGTAAACGTATACATGCAGCATATACATGAAATAACCATAAATATATAGACAATTATAACCACACATAGGATAAACCCACAAAAATAAACACATAAATAATAATGTAGCATGTAAATTTATCACACAATTGACACTTATATTGTTAAGAATATCACCAACTACGTGCAAAAATTCCATGAACCTCCCAGCATTAGAATACACTACTCATCACTCTCAGTAGTGGGTCACCCCCGAGTTGGGACTAAACTCCACCCGGTTAAAGGGATTCCTAACCAGGATAAAGGATCATAAACAAAAGGAAATACTCTGTCACAGGTGCCAACTCAAATTAACAGCCTATAGTCCCTCATTCTTCACATGCATGTCCCACCCCAGGAAGTGTGCCCATTCTCTGCTCAACATTCCTTCATCTTCCCCACTTCCTTTCCAAGCTTCATCAACAGGCTGGATAGGAAGTCTCAGAGCCCTCTACTTGTAGTTTAGCACCTTCAGGAAATCAATTCTCAACAATTTTCTCACCCAGAGAGAAATTGCTCATGGGCTTGACAACCTGCATCTTCAATATCCCACAGGCCGAAAAACCTTCTTCTTCAGTCCATCTCCCAAGCTAACCAGCTACACAAATAAGTATCGATATAGATTTAGGTTCAGGTACAGTGATAGGAAGGTATGGAGGATATCTCAATGAGTGTGTGAAAGATCGTGGAAAATGGTAGCATGGATGATCGAATGATGGAAGGAATGATGGAAAATATGGGAAAATGAACTAAGTCCAAACAATATGTATGCATGTCCCCAACTTGACACTTGTCATGTTGGGAGCTACTTTGGCCCACTTGTCCCCATCCTTAGAACTTAGGATAAAATAATTATCCATACTTTATACTTTAAGAAATATTAATATAATATTCCTTTTTGTCTTAAGCTCCCTAGCTTAGCCCTTTTCTTTAACTTTTATCACCCACCCTTTCCCTAACTAGTGGAGCTTAGTCCCCCATCTCTTTTATCATGTTTGGTCTGCGTACAATGACGTATTTTATATTAATGCTGAGACATATACAAAAGTAGGCGCATTGGCCTTTAACATCTAGGCTCTCTGGCCTAATAATCATAAAATTGGCTCACCATCCTATAAAACACAACATATACACAAAGGCTCCCTAGCCTAAAAATTGCACGCACTTAAGTTGTTGTGTGAAGTATCCTAGAATGTGCCCATTTCATCATTTTACTACGCAGTACATGCACGTACTATGCCATGAAAGGTGCATACAAAATGATATCAAACAATTCACAAGCTTAAGTACATTTGCATTTACAATTGGGTTCGGCCTAGGGATATTACAGTCCCATCTCCATAAATATGCATTGTCCTCAATGCATCATGTACACACATACAACAAAATTTTCGAAAATCCTTAAAAAAATGTGATTATTCTTCCCACATTGCATCCTCATGCTCCCAAGTAGTGTCCTTAGGACCGTACAAGGTCCATTGCACCTTTATAAGTCCTATGGCTCAATTCTGGAGGTGTTTGATTTTCCGGTCCAGAATGCGTACGGGATGTAGTTGGAAAGCGCCTTCTTGCTCCACCTGAATAACATTCCAATCTAGCATCAGGTATATATTTCTTGAGCAATGATACATGGAATACGTTATGAACAGACATAGATGCAAGAAATACAATCATATAAGCTATTGGACCAATCCTTTCTAGGATTTCAAACGGCCCACAATAGTGAGCTGCCAACTTTGAACAATGTCCCAACTTCAGGGAACTTCTGTTGGCTTTCACTTTCAAGAATACATGGTCCCTAACTTTAAATTCCCTGTGAGTTCTTCCCCTATCAACATAGATTTTCTTCCTGTCTTGGGTAGCCTTTAATTTTTTTTTTTATTTACAACATTTGCTCCTCCATTTCCTCGGGTAAATCTATCCCAACCACTGCTCTATCTATTGGGTTATCCCATCTTACTGGTGTGTTGCACTTTCTTCCATAAAGCACCTCAAATGGGCTCATCTTTAGCGATTCTTGGTACCCATTGTTATAAGAAAACTCTACCAAGTGTAGGTAGTCTTCCCATTTTGATGGTTTATCCATCACATAAATCCTCAATATATCTTCAATCACTTGATTCACCCTCTTTATGTGTCCATCTGATTCTGGATGATAAGATGTACTAAAATTCAAATTTGTTCCAAATCCATTAAATAATCCTTTCCAAAACTTTGAGGTAAATTTTGGATCTCTATCAGACATAATTGTCTTGGGTATGCCATGTAATCGAGTTATTTTTCTCATATAAACATCAAGAATGTTGGCAGCCTTGTGAATGCGCTTAATTGGAATAAATTGGGCAGCTTTAGTAATCTTATCCACCACTACCATGATAGAATCATGTGTCTTGTTTGTTCTGGGCAGTTTGGTGATGAAATCCATTGTTACAACTTCCCATTTCCACTCAGGACTAGGTAACGGTTGTATCAAACCAGCTGGGTGTCTATGCTTAGCCTTTACCTTTTGACATTCCAAGCATTTGGAAATAAAATCAGCAACTTCTTTCTTCATCCCTGGCCAATAACATTGGCTCTTGACAGCTGCACTAGTTTTCTGATACCCTAGGTGCCCAACATAAGGTACATTATGCATTTCTCTCAATATCAAATTTTTCAATTCATGAGAATTTGGTACATAAATTCTTCCCCTGTACATGAGAATTTAATCATTATCTAGCTTGTACTCTTCAATTTTCTGCTACAAATTACCTTGTTGCAATTTTTCCACTAATTCCTTGTATTGAAAATCTAAATTTGCAACCTCCAAAATTTTGTGTTTCAAATATGATTGATACATGTTGATGGTTGAAGAATACAATTCATGCACTCTTCTGCTGGGTGCATCAACCACTTTGTTCTCTTTCCCCTTGATATGCTTTATATCAAAGTCATATTCACTTAGAAATTCTAACCATCTTCTTTAACTAGCATTTAGAGTTGCCTGATCAAATAAATATTTCAGACTATTATGTTTTGTCCTCAGCTCAAACCTTTTCCCCATAAGGTAGTGTCTCCATTTCCTCAAGGCATGCACTATGGCTACCAACTCTAAATCATGAGTGGCATATTGTCTTTCATGCTCCTTCAACTTCCTTGATTCATAACATATAACAAACCCATTTTGATTGAGGACTCCACCAAGTCCTTCTTTACATGCATCTGTGCATACAATGAAGTCTTCATTTGGGTCTGCAATCCTTAGTATTGGAGCACTTGTTAACAATTGCTTCAAGTGTTGGAAACTCTTTTCACAATCCAATGTCCACTGAAACTTCACACCCTTCTTTTGCAAGAAAGTGATTGGGTGTGAAATCTTTGAGAATCCTTCAGTAAATCTCCTATAGTACCCTGCAAGGCCCATGAATGATATTACCTCTATCACATTATTTATCGTTTACCATTCTCTAATGTCTTATATCTTCTCAGGATCCACTGTTATCCCATCTTTTGAAATGATATGCCCCAAATAATGAATTTGCTTCTGATAAAATGAGCACTTGCTCAATTTGGCATACAACTGATCTCCCTTAATACTTGAAACACCATCCTCAATGGATGCTCGTTTTCTTCTTCTAACTTGGAATATAAAAGGATGTCATCCAAAAAGACAATGACAAACTTGTCTAAATATTCTCGAAAAGTACCATTCATTAAGAACATGAAAACAACTGATGCATTTGACAACCCAAATGGAACCACTGTGAACTCATAATGACCATACCTTGTCCTGAAGGCAGTCTTGCTAATATCTTCCTCCTTAATCCTTACTTGATGGTATCCCAATCTTATATCTATCTTTGAAAATATATTTGCATCCTTCAATTGATCAAAGAGATCATCAATCCTTGGAAGAGGATACTTGTTCTTTATAGTCACTTTATTCAACTGTCTGAAATCAATGTACAATACTAATGTTCCATATTTCTTCTTCAAGAAAGAGACCGGGGCACCCCAAGGTGACACACTTGGGCATATATACCCGTTCTTCAAAATCTCTTCAAGTTGCATTTGCAATTCCTTCAATTCTGTTGTACTCATTATGTAAGGAGTCTTCGACATTGGAGCTACTTTAAGCATTAAATTAGTAGAGAAATCAATATCTCTCTTTGGGGGTAGTCCTGGTACCTCCTTGAACACATCTTCAAACTCTTTTAGGGCTGCATGATCTTCCAAATTTGGCACCTTATATTTAGGTGTCTCTTCCATATGAGCTGCAAATATTTCACACCCTTTTCTATAACATTTCTTCAACTACAATGCTCAAATTTCTCTGATGGCCACTGCTTTGAGAATTCCCTACACTTTCCTTAGGTTCCCTTCCTCATCCAAGCAAGTAAATGCCTTGTTATGACAGTCTAGGATAGCATGATGCTGGTCCAACCAATCCATCCAAATTAGACAATCATAAGAACCTAAAGGAAAGATGTTCAAATCTTCCCTGGTGTTCAGTCCATTCATGTCCATAAGACATGACTTAACCATCTCAATAACTTTCCTTTTGGCTCCGGTAGCCAGCTGCACCAACCAAGATTTTCCATGCTTGCTTCTTGGCAAATGCAAACTTTCCACCATCTTAGGATCTATATAACTATGACTAGCTCCTAAATCAATTAAAATAGCAATGGTTTGGTTGTTGATCATACCTTCCACTTCAATCATATGTGACTGATACTCTTCTTTCTTGTTTTCCAAGGTTGCATAGATCCTTGGTACATTTATGCCCATGTCCTCCACTATTTCATCGTGTTGTACATTGTGAACATTCCTCACATTTTCACCTTTGTGGGGACAATCTCTGAACATATGATCTCCTTTACAAACCCTACATTGAATAGGTGGTTTCCTTGGCCTTTGACCCCTTGTCTCAAACATTCTGGGTTTTCTAGAAGTTGTTTGTCCCTACGGATTATTTTTGAAGAATGGTGGTTTAGTCCCCTTCTTCCTCTGATACATCTTGAATTCATTTTGGTCCTCCCAAGATTTTTGGATAGTTGGCCTTGATTTTTGCTGATCATATAGGAATTTAACTCACCTTATGATCTCCTCCAAAGTATTGGGATCATCATACTATATTTTGTCACTGATGATTGATGGCAATCCACTCAAATACCTCTGAATCTTAATTGTCTCATCCTTGATGAAAGAAACATACTTCAACAATTCTAAAAATCTTCTCTCATATTCATCTATGGTCATACTCCCAAGCTTGAGTTCAAAGAACTCTTTCATTTTCTTGTCATAGTATCTCTTAGTCTCTCTTAGTCAAGTATTTCTTCTCAAAATACTTCTTGAATTCCCTCCAAGTAACACTTTTCTCTTTAATGTGTTGCACCTACACAATTTTATCCCACCACATGGATGCCTTTCCCTTGAGTTTATAGATGGAAATTCTTCCTTCTGCATGAGTTGAATAATTATGCAATTGAAAATACTTTCTCATGCCCAGCAGCCATGTCTCTGCATCTTCATCCTTCTTGTGCTCACCATAAAATGTAGGAGGTTTGATTTTGTTCATTTCTCCTCGTAGCTCATCCAACCTAGACCTCTTATGCTTCCTGACAGGGGATCAACTTGAGTTGTTGTTTTCCTTCTTATTGGAATTCCTCGGGGAGTGATGGTGATGTCTGCTAACTCTTCTTTCTTGTCTTTTCTCATCAAGAGACATGTGACTTCCTGATTTACTTGAGCCACTCTCCCTATCCAATTTCTTTTCTATTTTGTTCAAGATATGCATTAAATTCATGTTGAAGTCATCTTTCTTCTCCTTGGCTATCATAAGCCTTTCATTATCATATTTATGTCCTTGCACATCCTTCTGCAAATTTTTAATGGTCTCTACCATATTCATGTTTTCATCCCTTCCTTCTCCATGTCTATTGGAGTTTGTTCCTTCAATGCCCAAATGGATATCCATCCCTCTAATCACATCTTCCTGATTGTAAGTCCCTTGTGCCTCTTCCATTCCTCTAGAATCTGTGTTGATACTGATCCTAATCTAGTTGTTGTTAACTCTGCAAAATGTGCATCGAGCAAAACTTTGTCAGGCTAACTGTTTCAATAATTTTCATGAAAATATGAACCATTCTGGTTCAATAATATATCATAATTATTTCTTCTGATTTTTTGGAAAATTGAATGCCCGGATCAATTTTCTGGGTGAATATTTATACTATACTTTCGAATGCCTTTCCAATGCCTTCTCCCATGCTCAATTCTGAGTCTTGAGAAAAGAATTATGGCTATTAGAAATTTTCCCATTAATTTTTCTGTTCATTTTTCATCTTGGCACAACTCTGTGCTATAATTATGCAATTTCACACCTACTCCATTGGATTTTTCATAGGATCTCAATTAATTTTATTCATATACATATTGTGGACACTCTTTCCAAGTTTCATCTATTTCTGGGTTCTGGGCTGTTAGTTATAGCCTGCTGAAGTTCTAGGCAAATTCGTGTTTTTAGTCTAGAATGCTATAGTTACCTTCGTTTCCATTTAAAACATCTTTAACATGCCCAAAATTTTAATTCATTTTTGTGAATTTATTTTATGTTTCAATATATTTCCATTAAGTGCTCCTACGCCTCAATTGGATTCCAGAGTAGAAAGTTATGGCTCTTTGAAGTTAGTTGGGTCTTAAAATTTACCCTCCACTAATTGTGTTGTAACTTTCTCATAAAAGCTTCATTTGACGAATGGTTTACACCATTAGAAAGATATTTCCGATCTATTTTATTTAAGATGTAGAGACAAAGTGTACCTTGGTACATTGGTATACTCTGTTCTCGTGGTTTTTGAATACCTAAAAATGCTCTTAAGGGCCTCAAAAACGCATTGCAAAAAGATGACTTTCAAATAGTATAAAATGTCGCTGAATTTCACTATTTTTTTTTTTTTTTCACCCTCCAAACAAATTCATGTGCACAATTTTCAAACTATACACCCATATATAGCATGTGCAACAACACCACAAGGTAATCCATGCTCTCATTCCTCTGAGCACCCAAAACTTATACAAACCACAACAGATGGAAATGACTACAAAAATAAACTCTATCCCAACAACACGGTATATAAAGAAATGTACAAGAAAGATAAGAAAGAGGCATACCTCGTCCATATGTTTGATGATTTCCACCATTGATCACTTTGACCCAAATCTATATACCTGCAACAATTTCTCAACAAACAAGCAAAAACAAGCATATGGTGGAAATATAAAAGGTTAGCACATTATATAGCATAATCCATCAATATACATAACAAATACACCCATGGATAATAACTCATATATTTGTAAGATACCAATTGGAAAGGAAAGGAGTATTTCTATTAATAAATGATCAGCAAAAGTGAAAATATTACAGAATTCCGTGTCGACATAGTTTGGAATGAGAAACCAAGTTCCTTCCAGCCGGGCCTCCACCAAAGGAAAGCTCATATAAGGGAGACAATGAGGTTCTCCATCAATGAGGGAAGATATTGGGGGCTAAACACTGTGTTCAAACTTAAAGGACAAAGGGATGTAGACTCAATATGAAGCAAATAATTTCTCCACAGTAACTGTGCTCTCAAAGTTAAATTCTCTCCTCCTTTTCCATAGCTCGTGACTGGCCTCTTTATAGCCTTAAAAATGCAACTAAAGGGCCAAGTAGGAACATTTCCAGTATATGGAAGGCTAAGGATCGGGGATCTACTGTTGTGACATGGAAACTCGACATTTAATTATGATTTTCTGGAACAAATCCTGATGCATGCCGGTTGTAGTGGAGAAGCCTACATATACGCTTGTTGTATAGGCTGCAAGATGCGTATAAGTGGAAAAAATTATATTTTTGTCTATGTATTTTAGCAACAGGGAAGACAATTCTGCATAGGGAAATGGAATATGGCCCTCTCTACAAGATTGCATAGGGTGAGGTAAATATTTCTCTAACAGATGCCCCCTAATGTGTGAGGTCAGAAGAGTATCCGCGATGGCCGAAATACATTATAAATAACCCAAAAGTGGAGTGGTAGAGAACTAGGTGGACGAACTCAATTTATCATTACATTCTTCACTGACTTTGCATACATGGCTGCCAAAAATTACACTACAGATCCATGTGAAAATTATACCAAATAAGTGTCTATGGCCATGAATAGGCAAATACAAATGATGTTATATGCCAATAGTTATCATAGTCATGAACACAGCCCAATAAAATCAATCTCAAAACCAACATGAAGATATTTGTATACCATGGAGTGCAATCTAATCTCCCATGATCACTGAAGTCATATAGCTACTGGTCCAATGAAAAGTAAGCAACATCTCAAAAAAGTTACGGCCACATAGTGATGTCTTGAAGCCTTCTACACAATCTGCCAAAGGTACAAGTCTACATCATGTGAATAAAGGAGTTGAGGTCAAACATAATGAGACATCGTTTGATTACCGGCCATTTATGTATACCGTTAACAAATGTGAGACAACCTACTGATAATGAAAGTAGGTATCAAGGCACCGATTACATTCTTACAAGTGTGAGTAAAGGTGTCGGTGTCGAACACCTAAAGAATCCATCGATCATGAGACATTGATGTATTCCCAACTGTCGATGGAGAGAGAGCCTGCCACTGATGATTGGAAGCCTCAAGGTACTCATAAGACACTAGGTCCCGTTTCCAGAATAAATGGGCTGAAGTCGATGGAAAGAGACCTCCTAAAAAGAGAGCATTAAGGAATCTCTCATCAGTCAACACGAGGTACAAAGAAAGAGCTTCATGATTTGGTGGAAATTGGATGAAGAACATGTTCACGAACTAATGACCCTGTGCATCTTTCGCATGTGCCAAGTGCAAGAGGTACATGAAAAAGACCCTCTGAATAGTAGCCAATGATGAAAACTATTGACAAAGGTGAGGAAACCACCAATAAGGCTAATGGAATCCAATACACCACACAAATCTCGATGTGTGAATAGATGTCTTGCCGTCGAACACAAGGGAAGACACCCATTCAATTACCAATGATGAAATGTTGACTGTTGGGTTCAAGGTTACCTACCAATGATGAAAGTAGGGCTAGGGTGCATGATAGGACTAAAGTATCATGTGATTCTAAGAAAATCTCAGGGTATGGACGACATGCAAATTCAATAGTTCTGAGGAGTGGCCGACACAAGTTGATAGACTTCCTTTGAATAAGAGCATGATACATATGGAGGAATCCGGTAGCATAGACCCAATGATGAAACCATGAGATGCAAGAGGCATCAATGGAATTCTCTATAGGGACTGGAAGAGTAACCAGTCAGTAGAGAAGACTCTGTAATGAGCTCAACTTCCTAAGATCATGCTAATCCCAAAATTATGATGAATCGACTCAAATAAATTTTGTGTTCTGTTCGAAGGCGACATGACTGTTGCCAATACAATATAATACTCCCTTCCCACCCTTTTTTTTTTGTTTTTTCATAAACAAATGAATGTTATGATACAGAGGAGGAAATGAGTGTTGCAAGTAAGCAAAACTAGTTCTAGCAGTGGAACATACCTATGCTCAATGCATGGAAGTGCATGCGAGAGATGGACACTCAAGGGAATGTTCCCTCCTAGGTATAGGGTGTCAAATTGCGAAGGATATAAACAAGGCTCTGCTTGGTTGAGGATGAAAAATTGCTGAGGTAAACGATTTATAACACAAAGAGAGAACCAGCTATAGGATCAATACTGCAAGCAAGGGCATGAGATGCAATCATAACTTAACGCCAAAAAAATGTCCTTTTTTATGTCTTTTAGTCTACTTGGTGTAAAAAATGGGTAAACTTGTGCCAAATAGACATCTTTTCAAAACCAATTTACGAGTGTGAAAGAGACAAGTTCACTCAGAAATATTTTCACTTTTTTGATAACAAGTCAAAAAAGAGATTAACTAAGACTCACAACCTTTCAAATCCAATTTAACGAGTGTGAAAGGGACAAATCACTCGGAAATCTTTTCACTTTTTAGACAAGTCGGAAAATAGCTTAATTAAGACTCGTTTGGAAGATTCTAGTTGGAAATTCATGGGGGAGGCCAAGGCTCCCGAGAAAGACTTCTGTAGAAAGTCAGTACCTTATGAATAACCGACATAATCTTGGGAAAACCCAAAGCTCTCCAAGTTGAAGAGGATAAATCAATAACAGAGTGTATAGTCTTCATTATAGACTGGATAATGTCTCTGAAAGGCATAGGTGGGGGCATGGGATACCCTAATGGGCCATCCCAATCGAAAGGAACTTTCTCAATACTTGGAGGGAGAGAACTCGGGGAGAGAATAAATATCTCTCATTCATAAGGTGCAGGATCAAGAATGTTGATAACATTGATAACATGGTTTAAGGATGCATCACCCCCCATAAGGTGAGTAGGGTTGACCATAGATTGCATTGGCATGACCACCTCTTCAATTCCAAGTTGAACAGGATGCATGACAATAGGGATAGGGGACACATCACCCTCGACTATGGAGGTGAGAACAGGAGAAGATTGCAGCAGTGTTACCACCTTGTTAATCAAAGGAGGAACAAGGTGTGGGGAAACCACATATGCCTTAGAATCTGAAGGGCCCTTAGGTGAGCCCCATGCTTTTGGTATTGATCCGGCAGGATTTTTTCAATGATTATGGTTGAGTTTTAAACTTGCATGAGTAATTTAACCATTTGAGAATTTAATGAAAGAATGAGGAAAGAAGAGGATTATGACATTCCAAACACATATGCAGATCTAAAAATAATCATAAACAACAAACCATAAGAACGCAGGTTGATAACGGAGTTCGGCACAATGTTTGCCTACGTCTCCGGGCCTTTTTCCTGTGGGGGAGGCTTCTTATTTTCTTCTCAAGTGCTCAAAATTACACCTCAGCAATGCCCAAAGGATACAAGACTGATCTGTTCTTGTTGTCCCAAATCTCAAGAACCCTGCAAAAGAAACGACATGCAAAACTGATGCTCCAAGCTCCCAGAAACGATCCGACAGCGTTTCCACCTCAAAGGCTTCCCTGCAACAAACTGGCTTTGGCTTGGCTTTCCTTCAGCATAACTCTACTCTGAATGACTGTCTTTTGGCCTCAAACAGGCCTGGTTTATATAGCAAAAGAGTTGGTTTCACATCCCCAACTTCCTCCAAGAATCTGGCCTCCAAAAATGCCCAATATCCCCCCAAAATGGAGAAAATCCATTAAAAATAGCATTAATTAATTACAAATAACCAAATTTGTTTGGAAAACCCCATTTTTCAAAAGTATTAGGCGCTAGCCCCTTATATCACGCGCGCTCCCCTTCATTTTCGGTCATATGGGGGCCATGTGGCCAAGCGCTAGGCGCTGGCCACCCCATATTCGCGTGCTCCAGAAGTTGGCTCTCGGTTTCGTGGCGTTCCAATAGAGCCACGGGCTTAACAATATAACCGCCCCCTCTGCATTCACTCTGGTCCTGTGGATTAGCGCCCGGAATCACGGGCCATATGTTATAAAAATACCGCACAAATTTTGTCGCGCCCGTGGTTACATGACACGGTCACATGAATATGTCGAGGCCTGGGGCTAGGCCCCAGCCCTTTACCCCGTCGGCTAAACCATAATCTAAATATAAATAATTTTATTTACATATAATTCGTAAATACCAACCAACGGCGGGTTGGCTAGCCGGACTGTTCAAGTTCTTTCCCTCCACCGGAGGTCGCGGGTTCGACCCTGCCCAACGACGATCAAACCAAACTTTTACCTTGAACCCAATAACCAATAGCTCAGCGCCACGTGGCAGCCCGTGAATGGGCCACGTGGCACTTTAAAAACCAACCACAACCTGACACGCGTCGATCTCTTCTTGGACCACGTGTGTGCCACGTCAACCAATCCTTACTGCCACTTGTCAGCTGCCGTACTGCCCAGTCACTCGTTGCGTGAGCTGCCACATCATCATGCTGACGTCATCCTGCCACGTGTCACCCTGTGAGTGGTGACACGTGTCACCTCAACATTGGTCCGATCATACGTCGAAAAGGCCAAATCCACCTGACACATGTCGCATCCTGGTGATGCCACATGTCCTCCGTACGGTCTGACACGTGTTGCCTCCTGGTTGGCCCACGTCAGTTGTACGTACATGCCACGTCAGCTGTACGGACATGCCACATGGACTGTACGAACTGTACAGTCATCCCCCTTTTTTGCCTATTTGCCTTTTCGGACAGAACGCGATATCTTCTCCATACGAACTCCGTTTGACTAAGTAAATATACCACCGGAATCAGGAAGACGAGACGGACTCAATGGCATAGGTTTCGTCGCATTCTGAGCACTTTAATTTTTGAGCATTTTTCAAGCCCTATCAGGCTTCTGGATCCGTTTTCGGATCACACCTCCCCACAAAAAGACCTTTTGGTCCCCAAAAGGTTACTGACC
>JZKD02S1672667.1:45545-64653 GCA_000966675.3 Picea glauca
GATTAATATTTATTGTCCAATTTATTTAAGGGAAAAGTAAATTAGACACACATTTCTTGTTGACTTTTCAACACTCCCTCTCAACAAGAAAGGGATTATCCTTCACCCCAATCCTATCTCTATGGTATTCGAATTTGCTCCTAGTTCTAGCCTTCGTCAGAATGTCTGCATCCTAATCTTCCGTAGGAATGTACTGAAGCAACATGATCTTCCTTTGCACACAATCTCTGAGATGATGATACCGGATATCTATATGCTTAGATCTATCATGAAACATAGGATTAATAGAGAGTTTAATGAAACTCTGATTATCACAATGAATCACTGTCGGATCTAAATGAGAACCAAACAAACAAACCAAGATATTTCTCATCCAGATAGCCTCACATGAAGCTTGAGTCGCTACCATGCATTCCGCTTCCGTTGAACTAAGTGCCACGGATCTCTGTTTCCTCCTGTACCAAGAAACAGTTGTATATATGATACTAAAGATCCCCTTGATGTTCTCTTTCTATCTGTTGGGCTACCCAATCCATGAAGCCATGCAACTTCACCTCATCCATCTGTCTGTACCATAATCCATACTCAGACGTGCCCCTTCGGTATCTCAGGACATGCTTTCCTGCCTTCCAAAAGAGCTTGGTAGGCTTAACCATCACTTGACTCAACTGGTTAAATGCATAGAAAATGTCTGGTCTTGTGTTCACTAGATACATTAGTGAAACCACTAACTGTCGATAGACAATAACATCCACTACCTCTCCAGAAGTAGCATCCTCTTTCCTCCAGTTTCCTGGAAGAGGAGTATCCATGGGTTTGCAGCCCTCCATGTGAAACTTACCTAGTATATCCCTTGCATACTATTGGCACCAGGCTGAAAGGAAGAGAAGTACGATCATGGGCAAGAAAGCATGTAGAATTCGAAGTAACAGCTGGCGAAAGAACAACATGTGCGCATGCAAGAAAGCATTCACAAGGAAAGCGATAGCTGGAGGAAGAACAACATGTGCATGGGAGGAAGACCTAATGTCGATAGGTTTAGGGTTTTGGTAATACGTTGTAAATGGTTGAAGAGCCTGAAATGTATAAATATAGATACAAAGATATCATATAGGGTTGTTCTTGTTATTAAGGTTATGAAGGTTGTTGATCATTGGCTGTTACAAATGTAGATATGCATGAGAGAAGGTGATATGTAATGTTGTTTTGAGTTATTTTGTAAGTTGTTGAGATAGGACCGAGAGAAGAAGGAGGATCTGAGGATTAGACCACAGGTTGTAGAGCCTGATGTGATCTAGTTCACCTCATATAGATCTTACCCGTAAGAGGGAAATTGTAAGCACAGGACACCAGGAATGCAGAACTACCATAATAAAAGAGCTAGAAGCCAAATCTTTGTGGACGTAGCCTAGGAGGGGGTGAACCACAATAATATTTGTGTAATTTGATGAATGCATGCATGTATTTACCTTCTTTCAGTAATTAATGGTTAGGCTTGATGAATGAGTTAAATACATAGTTATGAATCTATTTATGTTGTGTGAGAATTAACCTGTAAAATGTACATACGTGATCGAGAGAGATAAGTAGAATGCATTGATAGCTCATGACATGGGGATATTGTCAAGAAACCCCTATCTCCTACTCAATCCTAGGCTGTAAACACCTGAGTCTTACAGTCACCCATTTAAAGCTATCTTGGGTGAGACTGTGCAGTACATCCTGTGTACTACGTTGCCTTCTGGTTTACCAGGAGGGCTGATAGTTTTAGAGGATTTGTTGGAAACTCGAATGACATGAACCCTAGGTCAATAACTCGGACGACCAAAAAAATGATAAGAAACCAAAAAATGGTTTCGTTGTCATGTTAAGAGGAACAAGAAAGGACTGAGGAGATGAGATAGAGTGAACAAGAACCGAAGAAGCAAAACATAGGAATAATGAGCCATTAGACAAGAATGTTGAGACCTTGGAACCCCACAAAAGAGGAAATCGAGGGTTGGTTGAGAACTAAAGAACTAGAGTTTGCACAAAAATATAATAGAAACCCTAGAATCACACCACGTAAATATTTGGATAAATATGTATTTACTGATTTACACGAAGTATTTTTCTGTGAGTTTCTGCATCTACTACAGGAGTGGATCCTAAGGTTAAAGGATAACCACGTGACTAATCGAATCCAACAGCCAGATTGGAACCCAATACAAATTGAGCAGTTGCAGTACGTGAACAACAAATTCACCTAAATAGTAGACTTTTGGCTTGACAGTATTGTGGCAGGCTTCATCACTGAATTTGCAGTAGACACAACGAAGTCATATAGCACAGTCAAGCAAGAGCTTCTATGAGGACCCAGAGGAAGGTACATTCGATCACTGTATACTTCTATCAAGATATTGCTATATAACAAAGGTGTGATGACAATGGATTCAGAAAGCTAGACTTCCCTGCCCGACAGGGAGAAGCACTGACAGAGAGAGGAGGAATGGAATGAGGGCAGGATAAAGACAAGAAGGAGGAGAAACCCTTGGACCTGATATTGATGGATGACGACCATCTTAAGTGGATCTTTGCGTCATCAGGAATGACGTGTAGCAGAGTACCCTACCAATATAAGATGAACACCAAGAAGAGAGTCGTAGCCGAAAGGGAGGGCTTGGTGAGTGATGAGGAAGAGGTAGAGGATCTCCGGGCTATGGAGTAGATTGAGGAAATCCTGCGCACCACTTACGAGAGGAAAACAAGAGGCCCAAGAATAGGAGGAGAAGGCATCCATACTTTCCATATTAATTTCAGTGTGGAACCCATAAACCCATGGGCGACCAATACACCAAAAATAACACCACCGTTTAGACAACTGAAGTTCAGAGGGAGTCCAACAATAGGAAGTACATCTACACAAGTCGCAACAACTGGAGGAGCTAGTTCAGGAAATCTTAGTCAAGTATCTACACCACGTGGAGGAGGGAGTATTTCAGTATTTAGAATGGCAGGACATGATCCTACTATCAGATTACCAGAGTTTCGAGGCGAAGTAGAAAAAGACCCTGAGAAGCATTTGTTCATTTGCACAAAGATCTAGGAAAAAAAACAGATCATCGATGAAGATACCAAACTCGAGCAGCTAGCGATCACACTACGAGACCACGCGCTAGACTGGTACATGATTCTAGACATGAACATCATTCCTGGGACGACAAGGACACTGGCTAACATTAAGAAACTATTGATCAATGAGTTCCAGAAGTCGAGCTCAGAGGATCAGTACATGAACGAGATGATTGAGAAAATATAGAAACCAGGAGAATCTATATGGGAGATCGATAAGATATTCAAGCGATTAAAAGGGAAGTTAAAATATCTTATGACCGATATGTAGCATCGGCATATGTTTGTCAACTCACTACTCCCACACTTAAAATACCCTTTATGACAATAGAAATTTCAGATGCAGGCAGAGGCTCTACAGGCAGCCTTACAATTGGAAGAGAACTAGTACTAGCAGACGGACCCAGCTATCGAAGAACTGAAGGAGGATTTGAAGAACTTAACATTTTAGCTAAACTAGAATAAGAACAAGGATAAACGAGAAGCCATTTGGTGCACTACCTGCAGGTCGAAAGGACACCATAAGAACAAATGATCAACATTTGTGTAGTATATGGCGACAGGTATGCCAAACCCACTACCACAGGGAGGATTACGGTGTGAAATATGCAAGAAACCAGGTCACGACCCCTATCACTACACGATGATGCATAAATACCAGACAATCCCAAAGAATTCATACTACACCTTTTGTAAATCAGTGGGCCATGATGACAAAGATTGCAGAACTGTGGAGATGATGCGAGAAAGAACAACATATGCATACAGGGTACAGGCTAAAATGATGATTGGGCAGGCAACACCACAGTTCAATCAAGCCCCAACCCCATACAACACTGCACAGCCACAGTATAATACTGTGCAGCAACCCTACAATAACGCACAACCACGGTACAATCTGGCACAGCCCCAGTACAATACCGCACAGTATAATTAGGCACCACAGTATAATGCACCACGAGGTGATCGCACAAGATATATAGGAGCAGCACAAGCTAGAGGTGGTTTCAGACGTGGTAGAGGACCTGTCACATGTCACAATTGCCAACAACTAGGACATTATGAATGGGAATGTCCACTGCCACCAGCGACTTGTATGTATTGTCGCGCATAGGACCACGATATAGAGGAATGTCTGACATTACTAGTAAAGATTCAGGAAAAATGGAACCAAAACAATCAGAATGTCCAGTGGATTTCATCCGAAGCAAGGGACGACGGACGGAACATCAACATAGTCACTTGAGGAGGAACGAAAATAGGAAATGATGCAGTTCGAAATGAACTAGCATAGGAACCAATGGGTAAAGAAGAACATGGACCCCAAGAAGCATTTTGATGTGCACAAGGAAAAAGAGATGTTTACAGAAGCCCGACAAGAATTCCAGAAGAAAGACATAGTGTCAACTGCACAGTAAAGCTAGGAAGCTCTGGAATATGAGATGCCTCCATCATTGGACTATACCAACAGAGTGAAACCCAAGGGACAAGTAAGTACTATCAAATTATTTTTGCAATCATGCGTCAAAGTATTAAGCAATCCATCATCTGTGAAAATATTACAAAACATCCTAGAGAAATGTAGCAGCGAGACGGAACAAAAACCAGAATTGAAAATTGTCAATCACCTACACACAAGAAGAAGAACAAGTAGGGAATTTAGACTAAATTCTAACATTGGGGATTTCAATATGGGAGATATTATGCTTGACCTAGGATCTGAAGTGAATGTGCTACCAAAGACCACATGGAAATGCATGGGAGAACCAACATTGGGATACTCAACCACTCAATTAAAGCTAGCAAATCAACATAGAGTTCTACTAATCGGTAGACTGAAAGGAGTAATAGTAGACTTGGATGGAGTGCGCACTAAGGAAAACTTTGAATTCATTGAAATCGTAGATGGCACAACACCTTACCCGATGCTACTTGGACTAGACTGGGCATTCGATAACCAGGCCATAATTAACTTGAAAACCAGAAAAATGACATTTGAGTCGGGAGACTACAGGGTCATAGCACCACTAGACCCATCAGAAGGGGAGAGGTTTGTAGAACCAACTTGTCTGGATTTAGACAAGAGTTGTACAGAACAACTGCACGTGATGAGGATTACGTAAACCCAACTATAGACGGGGTACTCAGTTGGTGGAGCATTACTTCATGCGCAACAGACTCAGACACTGGGTTAGAAAACTGGCAATAGAGACTACACGAAGTATCCACAAGAAGATGTGCCAGAATAGACCGCGTAGTAAGATGGGTAGGCATAGAAATCAAGGAACCACCCAGTTTTCACGGATTGAATGATTTGGAAAATTTCTTCACACAATATGAAGACAAAGTGTTAGAAAACCAGAGATTACTAGCACTAGATTCAGCACCAAAGGCCACACCCACAAGATGGTGGGGCGCACACAAGGAAACTATCACAGACTGGTATCAATGCAAGCGATTATTGCACATAAGGCTCGACGCAGGATAGACATATCACAAACAACAGAAATAGGAAGGACTAGGGACACCAGTGGAACACTTGGAGGAGTGTAAAACACTGTGGAAAATGACACCACCAGAGGAATGGCCTCATCACTTCATTCATATGTTAGAGGGAATACCAACAAACTGGTATACAGACCAGTAATTGTGCAAAGGAACCAAGACATGGGTGACACTCCAATAGAACTTCATAATCACTTTCTCATTCGAGCATGAGAACCCCAACATCGATGCAGCTCTGAAACGGATCAGAGGCATCAGATTCATTAAAGAACCGGACATAGAACTTATTACATAAGAACAATAGCAGAATAAGAAGACAGTCGAGGAACTATTGTCATGTTACCAGGTACAGGAGGAAGCACCGTATGAAGACAATCTACACGATATTTAGATCGAAGAAGTCGAAGGTGAGAGAAATGTGGAGGGACCACCTATAGAATCAAAAGTCATATCTACGCCAATCAGGATAAAGAAGGTTAACATCGGCACTATCGAGCAGCCCAAAATAACCAACATTGGAGATTACTAGGATGAACATATAGTAGAAAGAATCGCAAAATTATTGCGTGAATATACCGACCTTTTTCCCACAACCTTTACAGAGATGAAGGGCATAGCCGAAGAATTAGGAGAAATGAAAATACCACTCAGATCCGACACGAGACCTATTAAACAACGACCCTACATATTGAATCCCATATATAAACAGAAAGTTAAAGATGAGATCAACAGGATGCTCGAGGCTGACATCATCGAACCAGTCAAGGAATCAAAATGGATAAGCCCAATGGTGGTATAGGACAAGAAATAGGGAAGAGGAATCAGGATATGCGTCGACTTGAGGAAGTTGAATGATGCATGACTACACAACCCATTTCCCACACCATTCACGGATGAAGTACTAGAGAACGTAGGGGGCCACGAAGCTTACTCATTCACTGATGGATTCTCAGGCTACCATCAGATTAAGATAGCACAGGAGGATAGACACAAGACCATGTTTGCAACAGAATGGGGATCCTATCAGTACATAGTCATGTCGTTCGAACTGAAGAATGCACCTATGATATTCTCCAGAGTGGTCATCGTAAAATTTAAGGAATTCATCCATCAATTTCTCGAAGTATACTTGGATGATTGGACAGTGTATAGCCTATTGAAAAACCAAGTGGAAGTTTTACGACTGATGTTAGAACGATGTAGACAGTGCCATATATCACTGAATATCAAGAAATGCATATTTGGAACATCATTTGGGATACTATTGGGAAACATAGTATGCAAACAAGGATTTCTAGTGGACCCGGCAACAATCGTTGTCATTGTTAACTTATTAGTACCAAAAATAGTTCGCCAGCTAAGAGAAACGTTAGGACACACAGGATATTACAAGAAATTCATCAAAGGCTATGTGCATATCACAGCATCAATGGAAAAATTGTTAAGTAAGGATACAAAGTATCAATGGAACGACGAGAGTCAACACGGTCTGGATACCCTGAAGGAAAAGATGGTCACTGCACCAATATTAGTCTTCCCAAACTGGGGAAAGACATTCCATGTACATGTAGATGCATCATCGATAGCACTTGGAGCTATCCTAGCACAACCAAGAGAGGGAGACTTGGATCACCCGATAGCGTTCGCAAGAAAAAAATTATCAGATTCATAATGGAATTATAACACGACAGAAAGAGAAGGTCTAGCTATGGTTTATGCACTGCAAAAGTTTTGACATTACCTATTGGGAAAACACTTTAAGATGTTTACATATCACTCAACCCTGAAATACCTAGTCAACAAGCCACTGTTGGGGGGGAGAATCTACCGATGGTTATTGCTATTTCAAGAATTTGACTTCGAGGTAATAGTTAAACCAGGAAAACTAAATGCAAGACCTGACCACCTATCAAGGGTCACCAATGGAGAAGAACCGACGAATTTAAAAGACAAATTTTCGGATGCACAATTATTCTCAGTATAGATTGCTGATGAATACTTTGCAAAAATCATCCAGTACTTAGGCACAGGCACCACGCCACGAGAATATACCACTGCGCAGAAGAAGAACCTAGTAGTGCGTGTGGCGAACTATCAATTAATCACAGGACATCTATACAAGATGGGTGCAGATAGCATCTTGCGAAGATACGTGCTAGAGCATGAACATCCAAGAATTATTGCCGAAGCCCATGAAGGAATGGCAGGAGGGAATTATGCAGAAAAAGATACCGCGCAGAAAGCACTACGCACAGAATTATGGTGGCCAATGATCCATAGAGACTCGAAAGAGTATTGTCAGCGATGTGATGTCTGTCAGAGGGTAGGCAAACCCAACAGAAGGGACGAGATGCCACTACAACCACAAGTAACGTTACAAGCATTCGACAAATGGGCAATAGACTTCGTGGGACCAATCAACCCACCAGCCAAAAGAACCAGGGAAAGATACGTTATCACTGCAATGGAATACCTAACAAGATGGGTGGAAGCCACACCAGTAAGAGATTGTAGCGCAGAGATAGCTGGACACTTCTTGTTTGAACAAGTAATTACTATATTTGGGTGTCCAAGAGTTTTGATGAGCGACCAAGACACACACTTCATAAACAACAACATCCACGTGATGCTTGAAGATTTTGAAGTTCATCACCAGAAAAGCACACCATACCATCCACAAGTGAATGGCACATTAGAAGCCTTCAACAAAATTCTAGAGAATGCTTTGAAAAATATCTATAACGTCAATAGAGACGATTGGTACCTCAAGGTACCAGCAATATTATGGGCGTATTGGACCACATGCAAAAAATTGACAGGGCACACACCATTTAAAATAGTCTACAGCCAAGAAGCATTCATGCCTTTAGAATTCTTAATACCCAGTCTACATGTAGCACCGATCACACAAATGACCGAACGAGGTGCACTATAGGAAATACTAAACCATTTACTATCAATGGAGGAATATTGAATCATGGAAGGATTCCATAAGAAGGTACAGAAAGCAAGAGACAAAGCATGGCACGATCGACACATCAAGAGGAAAACGTTTAAGGAAGGAGATCTAGTATTGCTCTACGATAGTAAGTCGTTTCAGCACCTAGGAAAGATAAGAATGCAGTGGCTAAGACCATACGAGGTAAAGTTGGTAACAGACAGAGGAGATGTACATTAAAGAGATTTAGCAGGCCTAGACCTCAGAGGAATGATCAATGGGAGCTGACTGAAGTTGTACAAGGACAATTGACCACCCACCGTGCAGTAAAAAAAAAAGAAGAAGAAGGAAATGAGGCTAAAACAGCACTCAAAATGCCAGAGATACACAAGCTGCATGCAAGTCAAATCACGAATATAGCAAAGGCAAGGACAACAGTCATATCAAAAAGGGAAATAAGTGGGAAAAGGAAAGTCAGTGAAAGTAGGCTGACAGGACAGCATAAGGAAGAATTAAAGCAAGGCAAGGGTCAATGGGACACCACATTAAACACGCCAACTAGAGACGAAAAAGTAAGCGTAATGGAAAGTATGAAACCGTTGCAGATGCATTGAACCCACAGTTATGGTGCATTAATTGCACAATGGAGGAAGCGTCTTCGACAAGATTCGGGACAAGCGCACATAACACACGAGCACAGAAACAACTAGTTTACTTGCGAAAGAAGAACAGAGAGAGAGAAACAACAGTTATGATGAATAGAGCGAGACCACAGAACCCACTGAAGCCAGTCAAAATTAGAAAATGTTCGAAAGTCACCGTTATTGCACCACCGAAGGTAGAAGAACCAGGCCAGACAGCCAGAGCGACTAGGGTTCAAACTAGGTCCCAAGGACCACTGGAGAAAACAAGCAGCAACAACCTGAGATCGTCGATATTGATGAAATCCCATCGCTAGAGGAAATACTAGTAGAATCCACACTAATACTAGAAGATATTCTGCAGCCACAAGTAGAGGCCATGGAACAAGATACACCAGCACCGGTGCAAGAACCTCGGAACAAGGAAGCCGAAAATCAGCAGGAAATAAAACTAGAACACACTGAAGCAGTCGTGGAAGTGAACGGAACGGCACAACATCTGGGAGTAGAGGAGAAACCATATGAAATTCAAGCACCTGGCTTAGGTCAACCAGAAGAGGATATTGTTGGAACTACCTAGGCTTGGCCATAGTGGATGACAGGGGAGAAACCAAGATTTGTTGTAACTTCAAACCAACCATTGTAGCAGGAGGATAGAGTTCAAATACTGATCTCACCTCGAAAAAAAACTGTAGCAGAGATTGTACTACCATGCATACTAGAGGGAGTACAGGCAGACCAGCAGCTATTGGGTCACGTCAGGAAACTTAAGCATTCCGACCACGATGTCTCAGACGAAGAGAAATGCCCAGAACTTGCACCACATTTCTATATGCATAAAATATTCGTGAACCAACTTGGGGAAATGATCAGCCAGCCACATCAGTGGGCAGTTGGACTAGATAGAACATGAATTTTAGGGTTGTTGAAGCTACCACACTTTGGCAGAGGCTAATACGCAATGGCATGCATCAAGCAACTATTAGTAGTTAAGCACAGAGGGGATATATGGATGGACAAACCCATCCCCATAACTGTCGTTATCGTGCAGATAACAGGACTACCCACCTAGGGCATGGATCTCGCGCTAATTCTGGATGATAAAACCAAGGAAAAGACGTTGGCAGAAGAAATGAAGAATAAATATGGTACCGATAGGGGCACAAGAGGCATCATAATCAAACAGATCAACAATGCAGCCACACAATTGGGCACAAAGATCTTAGCCTACAAACTGTTAAGAAAATGTTGCAAAGAAGAAGTATTGGCATGAGTCGTCGTTGTTGCATCTCAGTGCGCAGAAGGCACCTCCATGAGCTGGGCGCCATACCTATCAAACTTGTTCCAAGTGTACTGTAAAGACACGTAGGATGCAAGTACGAAATTTCATTACTCATGGATGATCACCCTCATAGCCTTCACAGGATGGCAAGAACCCAAACACGTAATCTTTTGTACCAGACCATAGCCAGAGGGAGCAAGATATCGCGTACTAAGATCCACACCACAGACCAAGCATAAGAGAGAGAATGGAATCGTATTCGAAGCATACCTATGGGACATATAGGAAGCCATCAGCCGAGCATGGAGAATAACACCAGAGGCTGTCGCACGATATGGGGACTTCGCCAATTTCTGGTCCAGACGACAAGCTATATGAATACAACCAAGGAAGGATCCGGATAAATAGTGGCTACAGATGCGCTACTGCATCACCGAGGGTGATATCGAGATGATCATCAGTGAATGGCAGGATGAATGGAGGATCCCAGCCATACCCAGGGAAGTATCAGGAAAAACAGCAGAAGGAGGGGCTACATAGGCGGACACACAGCCTCTGTAGATCCTAGTACCTAAGAAATGAAGAACGAGCCAAAGAAAGTCGACTTAGGCAGACGACGTATCAAAGCAGCCAGGGACCCAGAAGGGGAAGAAATAAACCGCTCAGCCGACCAATGGATAGTGGAAACAGGTTGAGGGAGCACATAAAACCGCCCCAAATCCCATCACACAGGAACCGGGGAGAACTAAGAGACCATTTGTACAGGAAGTAGGCCCACGCAAGAAAATGAAGGCACAACGAGCATCACCGGACTATACGATCATGGAGGATGATGGAGATATGATCACCAGAATGGTCCAGGATTGCATCACAGAATATTTTGATAACGCAACACATCACAGGGATAAACTATAGAAGGAGATGGCAAAAATGGGACAGTTCCTCAAGAAACTCGAGGAATCCCAGAGAGCAAGTAGCAGCAGAGGCATAGAGCCATTGATAACACAGACCAAAGAAAGAGTGGAGGTAGAAGAACGAGACCCAGTTCTTCTGATGCCACACGCACATTCGACGATATACATAAAACCTTGCATGTTGCGGATGGATGAAATTGTAGGACATACACCATTGAATGATTTGGACCACATCCAATTGGTCTTGACAAGAATTCCATCAAGGGAATTATACAAATTGCAGGTTAGCGTTGACCATGAGATGCAGTCTCGAGCACACAAAAATTTAGTCAAGCTACAACAAACAACAAAGAAGCGGGAAGCACTAGAAATAGTTTGTGCGCAGGCCAAATCTAAAACTCGGGAGGAGAAAGAACGCATAAATGAACTGGAATGTAGAGTGGAAGAAATTTTTGGGAAAGTTCCAAGCACTTCGCAAGGAAATGAACTTCCAGTCGCCGACAAGATCGACCAGATTGCGTAGGTAATTGATCGATTTCAGAAGGAGATCGAGACTCTCTGAGAACAGATTAGACCAACAAATCCACCAACAATGAAGGAGCAAAGGAAGTAGGAAGAAACAACACAACTACAGGAGATAGAAAAACAGGTTAGCACGGTAGCTGACTTGTTCAAGAAAGCAACACAACTTTGGACAACACTGGAAGAGGATCCACATGTCCAACACTAGGACAAGGAAGAGGAGAGGATTAATGTGATGATCCAAGAACTCAAGCAGCGAAAGAAGACCATACCAATTCCATAAAGGGTCAAGGGAATGCAAGGGTTGAAGAAGATGCAGGCATAACTTATCACTGCACAAACACAAAAACAGGAGCGTCAGGCTCAAATAGAACCGCTGCAGGAACGGGTAGCAGAAGTACTCATACAGGAAGAAGAATCCATAACACAGATAACACAGACCCAACTAGAATGCACAGGATTGATGAACGATGAAGTGGTAGCTCAGACAGTCGACACCATCAAGTAGAAAACCGTGCAGGCACTGCCAAAAGTGGCAGATTTGTAGGAAACATTACAGATGATCACCAAGGAGATCGAGGAAGCACAAAATGATTAGGTGACTCGGGATGAGTCACATGTCAGTTTTGAGGGCATGTTGGCCCCAAGCCGAAGGGAAGAGAAGGATGATCATGGGCAAGAAAGCGTGCAGAAGTCGAAGTAACAACTGGTGAAAGAACAGCACGCACGCATGCAAGAAAGAGTGCACAAGAAAAGCGACAGCTCGAGGAAGAACAACACACGCATGGGAGGAAGACCTAACGTCGGTAGGGTTATGGTTTTGGTAATATGTTGTAAATGGCTGAAGAGCCCAAAATGTATATATATGAAGGTATCATATAGGGTTTTTCTTGTTATTAAGGTTATGAAGGTTGTTGATCATTGGTTGTTACGAATGTAGCTACGCATGAGAAAAGGCAATATGTAATGTTGTTTTGAGTTATTTTGTAAGTTTTTGAGCTAGGAACAAGAGAAGAAGGAGGATCTGAGGATTATACCACAGGCTATAAATCCTGATGTGATCTAGTTCTCCTCATATAGATCTTACCCGTAAGAGGGAAATTGTAAGCGTGCGGCGCCAGGAATGCAGAACTACCATAATAAAAGAGCTAGAAGCCAAATATTTGTGGACGTAGCCCAGGAGGGGTGAACCACATTAATATTTGTGTAATGTGATGAATGCATGCATGTCTTTACTTTCTTTCAGTAATTAATGGTTAGGCTTGATGAATGAGTTAAACACATAGTTATGAATATGTTTATGTTGTGTGGGAATTAACCTGTAAAATTTACATACACGACTAGGAGGGATAAGTAGAATGCACAGAAAGATCATGGCATGGGGCTATAGTCAAGAAACCCCTATCTCCTACTCAATCCTAGGCTATAAACACATGAGTCTTACAGTCACCCATTTAAATCTATAACAGGTAAGACTGCACAGTACATCCTATGTATTGCGTTGCCTTCTGGTTTACCAGGAGGGCCGATAGTTTTAGAGGATTTGTTGGAAACCTGAATGACATGAACCCTGGGTCAAAAAATAAGAAGACCATAGAAAGGATAAGAAACCAACAGATACTTTCCTTGAGACACAAAAATTTCACCATCGTGTCGCCATATTTCTAATCCAAGGAAATAATGAAGGAGGCCCAAATCCTTCATCTCGAACTCCTATGCAAGGTCCTCCTTGCATGAGTGTATCAGCTGCTCATCACCAGTCAGTATTAAATCATCAACATAAAGAAAAATGATTAAAAACTTACCCTCCACCACAATTTGTTATAGGTTTGCATCCGCTTCACTTTTGGTGAAGCCCAGTCCAGTGAAATAGTTGTCTATCTGAGTTTACCAAGCACAGGGTGCTTGCTTCAGCCCATACATCGCTCTCTTGAGTTTTCACACATGAAACTCCCTGTCAAAGGTCTCAAAACCTTCTAGTTTCTCAATGTACACTTCTTCCTCAATGATCCCATTGAGAAACACAGTTTTTACATCCATCTGATGAATGCGCCAACCCATCTGCACTGAGAGTGCAAGGATGGATCTTATGGAAGAGTACCTTGTGACAGGTGCAAAGGTCTCATCATAATCTATCCCCTCGATCTGTGAGAAGCCCTGGGCCACAAAACTAGCCTTGTATTTCTCCACACTCCCATCAACATCTTTCTTTACCTTGTAGATCCATCTTGAACCTACCACTGATTTGTCGACCAGTCTTGGGACAATTTCCCATGCACTATTTTTGACAATGGAGTCATATTCCTCCACCATTGCATCAACCCATGTGGGATCCTGCACTACTTCCTAAAAGGAAGATGGATCAGTCACAATACATTTTCTCATGAGAGCCATGTATCCAGTAAACAGATCAGGGGACTGTCTTTGTCTGCGCTATGAAGTAGGGTCTCCTACATTCTGTGCAACATCTAGTCTCAATCTATCAGCTTCTGTGATGCACTTTCTGCCATTTCTGATGGATGGCTCTACTTGAGTGGCTTCCTCCACTCCACAAGCTCCTCATGTGGTTGATCCACATCTTGAGACTCGTCTTTGGAAACCACCAGTTCCTCCTCTGCATTCAAGTCTAGCTCCCTCTCAAGCAACAACTGCATGGCTTTCCCCTCATCGAATTTTATATCATGTCGCATAACAGTCATCCTACTGTTAGGAAAATACACATGATAATTATGGGGTGTCTGTGTGTACCCCACAAAAATCCCAGCTTCAGCAGTCGGTTCCAGCTTCTTCCTGGCATCCTTGGTCACATGCACATAAACAGATGAGCCAAAAATCTTAAAATGAGAAACATCGGGTTTCTTACTAGTGAAAGCTTCTTCGGGTGTACACATGCCAAGTACTCTATGAGGACAATGGCTTTTCACATAAACAACAGTATTGCATGCATTCGCCCACAAATGCATTGGTAACCCCTAATCATGCAACATCGCTCGTGTTGCACCCATGATCGTTCTATTCTTCCTCTCTATGACCCCATTTTGTTGTGGATTATGAGGCACTATGAGTTCTCTTCTAATTCCTTCTTCACTGCAGAAGTATTTGAATTCGTTAGAGATGTATTCTCCGCCATTATCGCTCCTCAGAGCCTTCACTTGCTTCCCCAACTCTTTCTCCACCAATGCTTTAAACTCACAGAACTTTGAGAATGTTTGATCCTTCTCTTGCATGAAGAAGATCCAACATTTGCGAGAAAAGTCATAAAAAAAAAAACCTAATACTATGTTTTGTTGTTGAAGAAACCGAGAATGGTCCACACACGTCTGTGTGAACTCTCTCCAGGATCACCGAGGAATGGTTCTCCTTTTCATGAAAGGTGGAATTTACATACTTCCCCATGGTGCAACCCTTGCACTGATCTAACTGAGAAAGTGTTCCCATTGGAAGTCCAATAGATATTTGTTGCATGATTTTAAAGGCTCCATGATGAAGATGGCCTAATCACCTGTGCCATAATTCGCCCTCATCCCAGCTCACCACTTTTTCTGCCTTTCCCATCATGGCAGCACAACCATCTACCTCCATCTTGTAGAGATTCTTAACTTGAATCCCTATCCTCTTGACTTGACCCATTTTTTTATGTCACAGAAAATCTTTTCCATCGTTGAAAACAATGTCATAGCCTCTATCCTCCAACATTGTGAATGAGACCAGGTTTTTATTTAGACCTAGAACATGCATAACATCTTTCAATTGAAATGGTTTACCTAACTCCCTCTAAAAGGTAATGGAACCAATTCCAGTTGCACTGTATCGTCCATCGTCACCCATCTCTATATGCATTTTGAGATCTTTCTCCTCCAAGTCATTGAAAAGATCCTTATCTCCCATCATGTGGAAGGAAACACCATTATCCAAATACCACATCGATCCCAATGCACTTGAAGCCATGCATGCGATCAAGGAGAAGTCAAGTTCAAATTGCAAGGCAAGGGCCTCACCAGCTACAACTCTAGTAAACTTCTTGTTCTTCTTCTTCTGCAGACAGTTAGTAGCAAGATGCCCATGTTCGTGACAATGAAAACACTTCACTTTCGACAAATCCATCTTCTTGACTTTATACTTTGATTTTGAATGGAATTCCTTCCCCTTCCCTCTCCTTGCCTTGGAAGCCAAAGAACAATCTTCTTCATCATCATTCTTTGATGAAGAGCCATCTCTAGTGTTCCACCTGAACTCCTCCTGCACTAGATCCAACCATAGTCGTTCCCAAACTGGTAATTTTTCCCTTCCATTGACAGAATCTTGATAACTGTGCTAACTCTTGGGAAGTCCTAGGAGCGCCAAGCTCACCAAATCATCATCAACAACTGTTATTCCCACACTCCCCAGCTCATCCCAGCATCAGAGAAACTTCGTGAGATATTTTGGAATGGATTCACCCTTCTCCATCTTGATCTTCCTAAGTTTATCTTTGAGCGCCAATTTCCTATAATGGTCGTTGTTGTTTTGGAATAGATCCATCAAAGCCTTCCACATTGCATATGGTGTGGTTTTCCCATGGAGGTTTGAGACAATGTGGTCTCGTACTCCCTCCAACAGGATCCTCCTCGCCTTTGACACTTTCTTTTTCCATGCATCAAGATTTGCAGCGTCTGCATCATCTGGCTTAGGAACATCTTTGTCAATGAATTCCTTCAATCCATTTTCTTCGAGTACTGTCTCCATCTTGTCCTTCCAAGAAATGTAGTTCAAACTACCCTCGAGTGCATACTCTAACCTCAAGCCATTGAAATCCATTTCGATCTTGAATCACTTGTAGCACTAAGAAAGTCTTTCTGCAAATTTGAATTCTATCCAGTCACAAACTAAGCTTCTACAATTTCCTATGCTCTGATACCATGTAGAAATTTTCAATACAAATTATGTATTTCCTGGATTCTCCTAATCTAACAATTATATGCTACTGTTAAATACAGAATCACTTCTACAAATATTCTTGCGGAATTTAAAACACGATCGCCAATTGCAATATCAAGAAGAAAGGTCAATCACACATAACACATATGTTTTTACTGGGAAAGCATAAAGCTAAAAACCCCACTATCATATATTATGTTTATATCATGGATCATGAAACAATATCATACAAAACTCTAATCCAAGAGCTCTCAGTACAATATACAATCGTCTCACACTGTCATGCAAAAATTGACAAATTCATTTGCCAATTTACTACTCCCGGACAACCTGCCTCATCTGCGCAATCCCTACTAATGGAAAACCTGCAAATGAATTTGAATTCCTCTTGCCTAGGCTATGCATTCCTCATGGGCACATCCACTATGTGTGTGATTGCATGATTGCACTTCACTCAAATCACAACTGATATCCAAACTATCCCTTTCACCTGTTATCTCAACTGGGTCTCCACTGGATATGACATGCATGTAGTTAACAGTGTTAAATCTTCAGTTTCATGTGATATCACTGATTGTGAATTAATTAATAATTAATTCACCGATCTCTCACTAGTGTAAGTTCAGTTACAACTAGTACAACTGAGCTTAACTCACTTAACTGAGTTAAAATACTTCACAACTCACATAACTACACATCCAACTCTGTTACAACTTTGAATCACTCAGTTACAACTAATTCAACTTGGATGTCCCACCAGTCAACGTTTGAACTCGAATTTCCTATAGCTAACTGATTTTTCATTTCAGTTAACTATTTCCAAGTAATTATGAGATAATAGATTAATATTTATTGTCCAATTTATTTAAGGGAAAAGTAAATTAGACACACATTTCTTGTTGACTTTTCAACATAGACATCTCAAACTCTTTCTAAATTTATGTGGCAAACTGTTTGCTTAGTATATTCGGATTACTTCCAAAGATTATGTCATCCACATATACCACTACAACAATCATATTTTGTTTTTTAATTTTGATATATAGATTACTATCAATAGTTCCTCTCTTATATCCTTGTTGTTGTAGATACTAATCAAGTCATGATAACCATGTTATAGGGGCTTGTTTAAGACCATGCAGGGCCTTCTTCAATTTGCATACATAGTCTAGTTTTTCTGTCAATCTAAACCCTTCAGGTTTTTCTAGTAGACTTCTTCTTCTAAGGTTCCATTTAGGAATGTTGAATTGACATCCATCTGATATATTTTGAAGTCTTTTAAACATGCAAACGCCATAAACATTCTAATGGATTCTAATCTTTCTACTGGGGAAAAGGTTTCTTCAAAGCCAATTCCTTCCACTTGAGCAGATCCATTGCATACTAGTCTTCCTTTTGGTCTCGGAACCAATTCCCAAGTATGAATTTTCTCTATTTGATCAAGTTCCTCATTCATTTATTTTAACCAATCCTCACTTTTACTAGATTCTGAAATTTTTTTAGGCTCTATTAGACAAATCATTGCTTGTTCTTCATATAATATTTTCCTCCTTGTTTCTACTCCAACACTCTTGTCTCCTATAATTTGACTTTCTGGATGATTCTTTCGAACCCTTTTTTATGGTGGTTTTGGCATGGGTGTTTCGTCTTGAATGTTTTCTTCATCAGTGTATGGTTCATTTTCTTGTAGTTCTTCACCATCTTCTTCATCTTGTGATTCACCATCTTCTTCATTATCACTGGCTTTTCTCCATTCATCAATTTTTGTTTCATCTTGAGATTTGATTTTTCTCAACTTTTGATCATCTAGTTTTACATTTGCGCTTTCAACTTTTTTGTGCAATCTTAGATGATAGCATTTGTAGGCCTTTTTGTTAGGTGAATATCCCAAAAATATACCTTCATTTGATCTAGAGTCAAATTTCCCTATATTATCTTCATCCCTCTTGATGTAACACTTACTTCCAAAGAATCTGAAATGTTTCACATATGTTGATCTTCCAAACCACAATTCATAAGTGTTTTTCTCATGGTTAGCTCTTAGTTAAGTATGTGGACTATTGTATATATGGCATCTCTCCAAAATTTGTCTGTAAGTTTGGCTTCATTCAACATAGTTCTTGCAACCTCTTGAACAATTATATTTCCCTCTCCACAAATCTGTTATGTTGAAGAGTTCTTGGAGTTGAGAATTGTCCCTTGATTCCATGATCTTCACAAAATTTATTGAATTATTTAGAGGTAAATTCCCCTCCATTATTTGATCTTAAACATTTGA